>JACJUY010007749.1:14951-26754 GCA_014220935.1 Platorchestia sp. MABIK
TTCCCGCAAGTGAATAAAAAATACAGCAAATTGTACGGGTTTAAAAATTTATAACATCGCCTAATTATGGAACTTATTTGTATGTCATTTTAAAATTTATTGCATCACCATCACATGTCAGAGGTTTCATCAAATGTTAAAGTAAATTGAAGACATCATTGCAGGTCTTTCTTAAGTGTGGTAATTTAACATGCAATATTTGTGTGGTAATTTGCAGGGCACAAGATTCATTAGGTGGCATGTTGATCCTTATTGTGCTGATATGTGCGTGAGCGAAACTCATCAGTTCAACGATTCTTATTCATTATTGTTTTTTTAAATTTTCATCAGGCTGAATGTGTATGCTGTTCGTATCCATCTAAGCTGAAATGGTCGCTCGTGCGTTTTGTACGTAAAAGATGGTAGAAAATCGGATATTTGTATTTTGTGGAATTCATATGAGATGATGAGCGCATCCCCACATTTTAAGATTACATGCACACGAATTTTCATGACTTTGAATTTTCGAATTTACAACACAATAGAGTTCAAGAATTCGTTTACGAGACATCAATAAATTTTGAATCTCCTTTAACGACGCAGTTAACTCTTTAACGCCCCAGAAGATTATTTAGTCCTCCTTCAAATAATGACATAACACATTTTTTTTGTTCAGTTTGTTCCTCAATGTGCTTTTAGAAGTTCACTGCAGAGAGGCGGTTTCTTTCTCACCCTGACGTCGGTGACAACCCGATGCTAGTGCCAGTCTACTGACGGTGGTTGTTGTAACGCTAATAAGGTTAAAATAAAGTTGACGTTAAAGGGGTTAAATCTACATCTAAAAGGATTAACTCATGCACTAACATGAATCACAACATGATGATAGGCGTTCCTGACCAGAGGGGGAATTTCGTAACTTATGTCGTAAGTGCAGTACGACTGGCAGCGAAAGTTCCTCCATGACTCAAAGTTGTGCCGTTCTTATTTACGTTTCTGCCGTTCTTATTTACGTTTGTGACGTTCTTGTATACGTTTGCGCCGTTCTTATTTGCGTTTGTGCCGTTCTTATTTACGTTTGTGCCGTTCTTATTTACGTTTGTGACGTTCTTGTATACGTTTGTGCCGTTCTTGTATACGTTTGCGCTGTTCTTATTAGCGTTTGTGCCGTTCTTATTTACGTTTGTGCCGTTCTTATTTACGTTTGTGTAGCTCTTATATAAGTTTGTGCTATTCTTATTTACGCTGCGTTGTTTTTATTTACGTTTGTGTGGTTCTTATTTAGATTTGTGTGGTCCTTATTTACGTTTGTGTTCTTATTTAGATTTGTGTTTTATATAGATTTGTGTCGTCTTCAATTACTTTTGTGTTGTTCTTATTTACATTTGTATTGTCTTTTTTTAGGTTCGTGTCGTTCTTGTTTACGTTTGTGTTGTTCTTTATATACTTTTGTGTAGTTCTTCCACTCCAAAATTCTCATATTTTATTTAGAAAAAATTCAGGCTAAAGACAAAAACCAGCTGCGAAGCCAAGTCGACAGACGAACCATCGTTACTGGATTTACAGCTCTAATTAGTAAATTCTTCGCCAAACTGATCACTGCACGCCAGAGACGAAACTTTGAAACAATTTAGACTATCGTAGCAGTACAGCTACGCAACGAGACAGAACATAGCGTAGCCAAGTTCACATAGATCTTACGCAGCCAGCTGTAAAGTAAAATGAATTAAATGTGGACTCTGAATAAGAATGAGCCCAAAGCAATTAAATGAAAATCAAGCTAGGCAATAGAAAACCGTAACTCACATAAATTAGTTTGTCTTGAGTTGAAACCCAAAGCGTTGAAGTCAACAGATGAAAAACGGTCTAGTTTGTTCATTGAAACCTTGCATGATCATCAGTAGACCAACAAGAAAATAAAGAAAAGAAGCAAGCGCAAATAAAGACACATTTTGATAAAATAACTAAAAACATTGATACCTAAAACGGCTGGATAAAAAATACATCAGAACTCAAAGAGTGAATACAAAAAACGTGGCTGGAGTTCATCGGGCCACTGCTTTGTCAATGAAAGCAGAAATGCAGGGAATATTACAATAATCGCGGAAATTTTGAAAAATCGGAATATGAGAACACACAATAGGAGATCACGTTTAGAAATTGTTAACGAATGCGGAGTTGGAAATAAAGAATAACAGAGCGCGCAGCAAAATAAATTAAGCATACAAATGCACTGAAATCGCAATGAATGGGCGCCTATACTACAGGCAAATGAAAATGCAGAGAAGGTGTGTGTGTGTGTGTGTGTGTGTGTGTGTGTGTTGCTACGCGTGCACACACATATATGTGCGTATTTAAGATCCATGTGTGTACACATGCATGTATCTACACACACGCAGCACATGCGCGCACACGGCTGTTAGTAGAAGTGTGGAAAAGGCTGCACAACTAAAGCTCTCCGCCTTCGTTCAAACGAGTAAACGGGAGACGGAGTCTACCTTGACGGGGGACGTGGGACTCGAGACGGATGAGTCCACGGACCCCTCCTGTCTGCTGTCAGTCGTGCTGACAGAGCTGATAGACGGGCTCCTGTCTGGCTTAGAGGACTTCTGTCGGCCGCGGAGGGGAGGAGACAGAACACAGTGGTCATGACGGGAATGACGGGCAGACGGGGGCACGAGATGGAATTTGACGGGGGACAATCTAAGCGATGGGGACAATCTGATGTCATATTGACGTCTACAATCATATGTCACATCGACGGAGGGATGCAAAGACGACGGAAAATTAGGCACCATTTTGAGAGGCACCATGTAACATAAAGAGTGACATCGAATCCGAAGAGACACCGAGACACATGTGGTTTTTGGCATTACTTACGAAGGCGTTAAAAAATGAAAGGTGAGAATGCATTTCGTTCTCGATAGCACCAAAACGATGCCACTGTATGACTGCTGGTGGACTTGAATAACACAAGCCGTTTATTCTTTCAAGCAAAAGTGTCGGTGAGAGGCTCACTTGAAAAAGCGACCCTCGCATACAACTTGAAAAGGATGCCCTGGCGAGCAAAACATGGAATAAACGCGTTAAATGACGCGGAACAGACGTGTGTCAGACTCCTCCTTCCAGTGGGATAGATGTATCAGATAGACGTTGAGTAGATGTGACTCATAGTCCCTCTCCAGAGTATCAAATAGACGCGTGTCAAACCCCCATCCAGTGGAAGGGGCTAGCCTACTTTGAAAATGCCTACTTCGAAAATATCTGCAACACCCAATACATGCCAACAAATAAAGTTAAGAGAAGATTAAGACATCTGTCATATTGATTCCAATACTTCAAATGGGACCCACAACGCCGGATTTTGAAACATTTTACGACGTTGTAGAGTAACCATAAGCAGGGTTGCTTCATGCTGTGTGCTCAAAGTTAACGTAAAAAAATCAAACTTGAAGATTTTGCCAGAAAAAACAGTACGGGGATAGCCATATAGACAGAATCCTTTTTTTAGTTAGCTATACCGCTACGATAGCGCAAAATGTTTGAAAAATCCGGCTCTTGAACACGGTCAAAAGCAGCGGTGGCAGCACAGTTTTAAACTGCGCATGGGTACAAGCGTCGTCCTGTAGAGTGACGTGCTACACCTGCGTAGCTCTCAGCCTCTTCTCTATAGGGGTACAGGGCTCCCCCTCCCTGTGGTGGTACCAGGCTCCCTCTCCCTATGGGGGTACAGGGCTCCCCCTCCCTATGGGGGTACAGGGCTCCCCCTCCCTATGGGGGTACAGGGCTCCCCCTCCCTATGGGGGTACAGGGCTTCCCCTCCCTGTGGTGGTACAAGGCTCCCTCTCCCTATGGGGGTACAGGGCTCCCCTTCCCTATGGGGGTACAGGGCTCCCCCTCCCAATGGGGGACAGGGCTCCCCCTCCCTATAGAGGTACAGGGCTCACTAGATCTTTACACACGAAATGTACCCAATAAGAAAAAGTTAAATATTAAAAACACACATATTTACACATTTAAAGGGAATGAAGAGCGAATTTAATGTCGGTATGAAATGCAGTGATTAAAACATGGCGCACTGGAAAATTGAGAATGCAAGAAAACAAACAACAATGATCAAAAGTATATATAATTCACGCGATGAAAATAATTAAAGGAAAAATGGAATGAGGCAGTAAAAAGAACCAAAGAAAGGCGATCAGCAACCAATGATGAGGAACACAGAGGATGCCAAAATTTAAATTAAAAATGAGATGATATAAAAATATTTTACATTTTAAGGAACAAGCTCTCTAAACAACATAGGTAAACATGAAGATTTTCACAATTTTCCACCGAGTCACCACCAGTTGAGAGAAAAATTAATGCATTTCTCGGCCGATTTAAAGATGAAAAAAGATGATGAAAGACACGAAAAAAGCTCAGCTCAACCCAAAACAAAAGCACTCTACACAAGTACACGAACACTCAGCAAGCAGGAAAAGTGCTACGGGAACATCCTCATACCTATAATGACCCAGTTATTTTCCTCGTAAAAAGCGTTACGATAATATTTCTTGAATTACTGTTGGAAAAATGCAATGTAGTGTGAACTTTTTAACGAAACATGAAGAGTATAAGACAATGTGAGTGATTTCTTGATGCCTTTGAACCCTTCGACTGCAAAGGCCTTTAACAAATATTGAATATTAGTATTAAATCTTGAATATTGAATATTAATATTAAATTTTGAATATTGAATATTTATATAAAACTTTGAATAATAATATTAAACATTGAATATTAATATCTATTTTTGAGAGTAACAAATATTAAATGGGTCGCGCCTTCATTCAGTTTTGAATGAACATTTAAGAAAATTGAGTTAGTGACTAATGAAAAATGAAAATTCCCTCAGTGACCACCGGCAGCTCACGCACAGTCGAAGTGTTTAAAGGAGACGGCCGCGTCACAGTGTTGCTGTGTAGGCTGAGTCAAGCTTATCATTGTTGTCTAGTTTGACTAATTTATGTTGAGTTTACCAAGGTTATTGTCAAGTTTATCAAGTTTATCGTCAGGCGTAATAATTTTATTGTCGTAGTTAAGTTGATGGTAAGTTAATTTAGTTCATTGATGTTATATTTATTAAGTTTAGAAGTCTATTGATGTTGTCGAATTAATGTTTTTAGTTTATAAAGTCTCTTGTTGTTTGAACTTGACGGAAATACGAGGGTTAGTCAAAAAGTTCTCAGACAAATGCCATAATTTTGAATTGAACAGAGATTTGCAAGTGTTTACAAGTTGAAACCAGTCCTTAGAGCTTCCATGATGACTTGCAGCTGTCTCATCAGTCTATGTCAGGTCAGCATCAAGAGAGGTTGCATCTCAAAATAGTAATTTTCAATTCTTCAAATGGCAAATTTTGAGACCAGAGCTAACATCAAATTTTTAACTAAACTAAATTGGAAACCTTTTAAGATCATCGAAGCTTTACAGCAGATTTATGGAGACTCTACACCATGTAGAGCAGTCGTTTATGATTGGATTAAACGCTTCAAAGAGGGAAGAGTCCAACTTGATGACGACCCACGAGGAGGAAGACCCACCACAGCAACAAATGAAGAAAACATCTCTCTTATACAGGAACCTAGTGGAACAAGCCCCTCCCCCCCAATTCCATCAGGAAGGCATTTACAGGTGGAAACATAGGTTACAAAAGTGTATAGACAACAATGGAGCTTATGTAGAAAAATAAAAGTAATGAGTTGTTAAATAAAGAAATTGTGGCATTTGTCTGAGAACTTTTTGACTGCCCCTCGTATAAATGATCATTTTTATGAGATTAATTCTAACATTTAATTGGTAAATCAAAACCTGTTAATAACAGTGCCTAATGGTCATAATTATTACGTGCCAAACAATGATTGTGATTTTAGCACACATTAAAGCCAAGATGGTCGGTGCTGAAGACATCAAGACATTATTTAATGATACAAACGGTACACACGGCAATTGTTTACGACAGTCTTAGTAGAAGACAAGATTTACTTCACACGACACACATTTACACATTTACTACACACGACACACGTGTACTACACATGGCATACATTTACTGCACATGACACACATTTATTTACAAGTTTACTAAACACGACACACATGACACATTTACTGCACATGACACACATTTACACGTTTCGTTCCAGAACAAAAACGCAAACCTAAGTTCCAGACCGAAAACATAAACGTTAGTTCCAGAACAAAAACGTAAACTCTCAGAACGAAAATGTGAGTACGAGAACAAGAACATGGGGACCCAAAACGAACTTCGATTTTCGTGATTGTTTTTCTTAACTGGACAAAAAAGGGACCGAAATAATACCAAAGCACACGAAGTCCGCGGTTTTTCAATTGTCTTTCATTAAATGCGCCATTTTTACGGAACGCATGCACAAGATTTAACTTTTTGGCACATTTTTACGGAACGCATGCACAAGATTTAACTTTTTGGCACAAATTTACGGTACAATTTATGCAAACCGTTCTGGAAACACTGGACGCCTCAACTGAAAATTAATGTTTTCAGTGACAAAAAAACACACAAACAGCACTCACACGGAAATATTTTACGAAATTACACAAGTGTTTAAAAAAATTAACAGTGGTTGGAAAAGACAACACAAGGTAAAGAAAATGAAATTTGAGTTTATTTCAAGGGAGCCTAAAGACATCACGTAAAAAGGGAACATACTCTAGGAAAACTGCCAATCCCTTTTTAAACTCAACACAATCAGGTACTTGAGAAATTAATTCTATAGAGGGTGGAAAGAAAGTTGTTACAAGAGTTTAACGAAAATTCAACCACACTTTAGAAGTAAAACCACCATAACCTCTAAAAATCTGGCACAACTTCAGTCACACGTTGGGCAATTAATACTATAAAGGGCGGAAAGAAAGTCATTACAAGAGTTTAACGAAAATTCAACCACACTTTAGAAATCAAACCACCATAACTTCTAAAAATTTGGCACAACTTCAGTCACACGTGAGGGATAAATTCGTCACGCCTCCTTGAGACCAGTTAAAAAACGTCACGTTATATTCGAGGTTCACCAAACTACACCCGCACAAATCTCAACCAGAGCCGAGATATCAACCGGAAAGACAAAATTTGCAGGATAATTGCGGGCTCGGGACAGCTACAATAACAGAATACAGATCACAATCTCGACAAGCTGCTACGCTAAAGTGGCCGAGGTTTGAGCGGACCGGATCTAATTGCAATCCAGGAATAGTTGTTTCCAAATCCAGGTAAAACTGGGGTTTTCATGAGCCAGATTTGGGAGAACAACGTTCAATTTGATTTTACTTGGCCAGACCCTGTTTCATGCCCATACAAGAAGAGGGTTTAATCAGGTCATAAAAATGAAAGAATCCAAATAATGGTTAAGAAAATATCAGAATAAAATTCTTCCCCTCTGATTGTGGAAAGAATCCACTAGATCTGGAAAACTCACGCAGATCCGAAGATCCGAAAGTTTTGCTAAGTTTAAAAATGATTTAGTTCACTTCAGTAGGAGATGTGCTTAAATTCGAAAAGACCTTTGCTCGTAAGCACACTAATTTCGTTCATATATAATTGGAATTCAGGTCATACCAAGGACACCTGATCTATCACAGCCAGCCACGGGCCTTTTTTAAACAATTAACGTCCAGTAGTGACACAGCTGCGAGCGAATTTTTTTTGTCGAAATGACTCAATTGCGATATATTTTCTGGGTACAATCTTCAAATTCTGTTTGAAAATGCTCAAATTCAAAGATTTTTGCATCAAAAAATAGCACGTAACGCAGCCACGTCAACAAAATAACTTTCGCTGTCACCTGTTCTCCAACCACGACGTGAATGGCTTAAAATTGTTGAGATTGCTGTTCTGATCGTAATCCAGCCGTGATCCCGAACCCGATCCAGAAATCGATAACGCTATGTAGGTCCGGTCTCACCTTCCCTCCGATTCCAAAGAAGGTCCGACACAGCCTCCCCAGACGACGGAACCTAGCGCTCTCCTGAGGAGCGTCATGATAAATCATCACACTGATAAACGCGGCCATTGAACAGCCAAACGGAGGTCAAAAATGAATCGAATGTCTCTGACATGGATCCAATTCTCAGAACAAAACATACCGCCTAATTCACTCAACATGAGTGAGTTGGTTGGTGGCTGGGATCAAATCAAAAGCATGGGCTTGTTTCAGACAGCTTCATTAAATTGGGGGAATACATTTTACTCGCCCGAACTACCACTCAGGTACTACTTTTCTACCTACACTACTCACACCACTCTCCACACAGCAGCTTTTTCACACACTCACAGCTAAAGGTCACCATACACAAAATTTCGCACAGAGCTGATGCTCTCCAGGCACACGCAACAACTACACTACTGTTCCGAGCACGGTATTTGTACCGAGACTAAGACTGCGATATAGAAGCAAGGCCCACATCGAAACAGCAGTAGCCGTAGAGGGTGAACGTAGCAAGAGGTGAGATACAGCAAAGAATCTAGAGTAACTTCGGACACATAATGTTCAGTTACACCAGCGGACATCATGATTGATTGATTATAAGTTAGTTTCAGCCTCCTTTATCATAAGAAAAATGTTCACAGGTGGGAAAGATGGAGGCACCCTAGCAGACATCACGAACTTTAACGACACCTCAAAGTTATAAATTGGTTTACACTGAAATCTCAGCCGTTGGCTTTGATTTAGAAATCATTGCCCATACACATGTCCGCTGGAATAACGTAAACCAGAAAGATTTCCGAAGAGAAATCTATGGAATTCAGAGCGTTGCGCTATCATATCCTTGATCGAGCAGACAACACCGAAGGACTATACGAGCAACCGTGTCCAGCGTGACTGCAGCAGGCAAGCTAGGGGTCCACAGCAAGATAGACCGGTGCTCATCACAGGAAGGGTAAACGGTACTGTTTTCAAGGGAAACATGAGGCTTTGAGAATAAATATTGACGCAGAGAGGAGTTTTTGGGCAAATACGTGAAGAAATCATGTAAGGAAACGAGCAGTCTGATCAAAAAAGTTAAAAAGAAGACAAAAAGTAGGAGACCATAGGAGGAATTATGTTACGATTACAGTGAAGTCCTAGATAAATTGAAATTGGGCAGTATTCATCCTCACAAGAAACTGATATGAACATCTAGGGTCCTCATTCCTTGGTTTTTATTACTTATTTCATTCAAGAGTAATGCAACTATTTTTCCAATAAAAAATGCGAATAGTTCATTAAATGACCAAAGGGTTATTTTAACTGCTCCTAAATTACTTGATTACTAACAGCCAGCAAGTATACTTCAATGACAGCAGTGGTACGTAGAGCAGAGCAGCATCTGAAGTTTCCATATGTGTTTTCGACTTTAAAGTTCGGAAAACCAAACTTTAAATTTGAATAACGAGGGAAAAATGTAATTTTGATCCGGAACGGGTGCTAAAAACTTTGTTTGGAATTGAAATTTGTGTTGGAATTTCTTTGAAACTCTGGTGTGCATGCTGAACAGAATGGAGGACGAATAAAAGAGAATGAGGAAAATTTGAACAAGGCAAGATCGAAGCAAACGAAAGCAGTAAACGTGAAATTATCGGAGGGGCGAGCTCGGCAAGAGGAGACACAGACATGAGGGAAGCCATCGTTCAGACTGAGTACATCAAGCTGGAGGATCTCTGAAATAAGTTCACCAAACGCAGGACTTTCAAATAATTAGAGTCATAGTGGAACAGCTGAAAGTATGAGTTTTTAAGTCGGTGCAACTACGCTAGGTGTTGCACAACATAGCGTAGCTAAGTCCACTAAAATAATTTTCGCTACCGACTTTACCTCTTTCATAGTAAAAATTGTTGGAAAATCCTGTGAGTGAAGGAAGGTGAATAACCACACTTTCTTTCAGTGATTTCTATCAGTAGCAACACTAGACTACGCTGGAAGACAGTCATCACCACCATATCAGACCAAAGCTGCAGCTGTAATGGAATAGCATACCACAACGCAACTCGGCAAAGTCAACACATCTAGATAAAGGAGCCATTAAAATATAAGCAAAATTTGCTGCCACTAACAGTAGCGATTTAGACGAAAAAAGAAAACAATACTTTGGCGGGTAGTTTGCTGTGACAGAAATGAAGCACTCATCATCGAGCGGGATCAGGAGCTGTGAGCCGAAGGTTGAGGGGACAGAGATCTTTTGGAGACACGAATTGGAGTGAGGGATTTAAATCTTCAATCATGCAGCATGCAAGGTTATCATAGCTCAAAAGTGGTAATATATTGGTAAGAATGGATTTAACAAGAATAATATAGCATGCAAAAATTATCACTTGAATGGCAAGTTAAACAGGATATGTTACTAATGTTCTCAGACACACAGAGCAATCGTTATTTTTTCATTAAATGCAGAACGTATGAATGAATCGATAAGGAAACAAGAGACAACGATAGAATGAAATTAATGACAAGAGACGCATGACAGTGAAATATATTCTATGGGCATTTAATACACAAAAATGAACGTAGATTAACTAGAAATACCTGTAGCCTATAACTCAAAATTTGAAGACTGACTTCAAGAACAAGAGCAATGTTAGCAACGTCAGCTATAACAAAGAATCAAAATTGAAGAAAGAAAAAGTTAAGATCAATTAAAAAATATCAGAAGCTACGAATCAGATACCAGACAAATAAAATCAATGCGCAATTGCCCACAAAATCTGAGAAGACCCACGATAGATTTAATTTAAATAAGTATTGCATAACACAAACAGCTGGCTAATTAGTAGACGGAGGGTTGAATACCTGGGAGAATACACAAGATCATATGTTAGTTCAAGTCTATTTAATCCCAACAAAAGGTTTTCCCAATCGAGGAAAAGGAAGGCGCTACTTAAAATTATATTCCTAAATAGCAAGATTCTTCTCTTGGGAGGTCAAAATGTAGGCTTTGTAGAATCTAGAAAAGGACAGCTTAAGAAACCTGGAAAACAAGAATATCACAGAGAACATGGGCAACATTGAGTCATGAGTTCAAATCGAATGCTCAATAGCCCCACATGAGACCCGTTCCTCGCGACCTCTGACAAATGAAATATGAACGAGGAACCTAAAAACTCGCACGTGTTCCACTATTCAGACCATAATAACAGATAAATTCCATGAGAGTTCTTAAAAACTCGCATTTAAAATTACAACTATTAAAATAATTTTAATATTATATTACAATACTTATATAATTATAACATTAATTGTAAATAATTATAGAGCATAACTTCAACAAGAGACCTAAAGACGTCAAATGCAGGCCGCTATTGCAGGAGTAGGAGCACGCACCCTGTAGGTGAGGTCGAGCCCGGTCTTGTTGACCATCCAGAAGGGGCAGTAGAGGGCCATGGTCATGGTGCCCCGGTAGGACGTGGTGTGCACCCCCAGCTCTAGGGTAGACGTGGCCCCTCCTGCGTAAGTGTACGTGCCGGACTCGGGGCTGCCCTGGAACGTCCACACGTCCAGCACGGCTGGCACGGACTCGATGCTGCGGCCACACTTCCAGTTGCGGCCGTAGTACGACAGCAGCTGTGAACATGACACGGCCGTAGTACGACAGCAGCTGTGAACATGACACGGCCGTAGTACGACAGCAGCTGTGAACATGACATGGCCGTAGTAAGACAGCAGCTGTGAACATGACATGGCCGAAGTACGACAGCAGCTGTGAACATGACATGGCCGTAGTAAGACAACAGCTGTGAACATGATAGGACCGTAGTAGGACAGCAGCTGTG
>JACJUY010007750.1:4934-36373 GCA_014220935.1 Platorchestia sp. MABIK
TGAGGACTAATTATCAACCACTTCCAGTTTCAATCTTGGCTTATCCAATAAGAAATTTTTGTGTAAGCCGTGTATTAATCCTCAAGCCTAAGATTGTACATACTGCAATACCTTACACTGGGCAAGAAGAGCCACCAGTGAAGGGTAAGAGACATTAAATTATTTGCTGTGTTTGTTTTACGAGACCACCATAGAGTAATTTGTTCTTTTACAAGCAATGGTGAGGTCGTATTTTCCCTCACAGATCCTGATTACCTGAGAGCTCGACGAGCTTTATTGAGGCAGCGAGCGAGTTTTTTGTGCATTTAGATTTTGGAGCAGCTTTTTGAGTAAGAAACATGTTGATTGACTGTGAAGCACATTTTTTTACTGTGAAGCATGTTTATTGAATGTGAAACGTGTTTATTGACTGCAAAGCATGTTTATTGACCGAGGAGCATGGCTATTGCCTGATATAGTACGATTATCAATGATGGAGCACGAATATTGACTAGGAAACATGACCATTGACTGAAGACCATGACTATTGACTGATGAGCATGACTATTGACTGCAGAGCGTGACCATTGACTGCAGAGCGTGACTATTGACTGAAGAGCGTGACCATTGACTGCAGAGCGTGACTATTGACTGCAGAGCGTGACTATTGACTGAAGAGCGTGACTATTGACTGAAGAGCGTGACTGTTGACTGAAGAGCATGACTATTGACTGAAGAGCTTGACTATTGACTGAAGAGCATGACTATTTAATGTAGCCTTGTGGCATTGCGCTTGGAAAACAAGTTGGATTACGTGGGAAAACGTTGAGTTTCTGATTCAAAATTTGTTAAAGCTTAACGATTGCATGTAAATTATTGACTTAGAGTTAGGTTTAAGAGAGATTTGGTTTCAGTGCAGAGGAATTAGCGATGAAGAATGGTAGTAACTTTATTCTATTCAGCATAGTTTATGCAAGATCTGCAATTATGCAAAAACTGTGACATTGCTGGATACTAACACATTTGGATGACTACAAATAACTTTCGGGCTACGAAACTGACTCATTGAAAATTGTATGGCAATGTTACGAAAATGCTTTCATTTTAAACGGTGGTTTAAAACTCGCAGGTTGCGCAGTTTTATTCTTTATTATATTAATTTTATCAGTAAATTGGAAATGTAGACGAATCTATGCTTCATAACATGGTCACTTTTACATTTTATGAAGGATTTACGCTCAATGTTGGCCAATACTCGAAATGAGAGCGAAGTATAACATGGTACGCTGCACAACTTATAGCAAAAAAATAAGGACATCATTCATTAAAAATGATCCGGGGTGTTGGATGTCTTCCGAACTTTTGATCCAATCCTAATAACGGCCAATGACCAGCAACGAAAAATAGAAAGTTACAGTCGTGTGTCAACTTTGCGATTTTATTTCGATTTTTGTGAATGTCAATTTAATAAAGGGAAAATCTATGCGTTATTTTACAACTTTGAATTTTCATCCCTCTAAATGAAAAGTATGCCTCCTACTTCCTCGTAAATATTAAAAAACGCAACCTAATTCTTTTTGACTATTCGAAAATGCAACCAAATTCTTTTAGAATATTAGAATATGCTTTTAAACCCTGTGAATATTATTAAACGAATTCTACCACTGTGAATGTTAGCAAACGCAATCTTCCCCTCGTGATCTACCTTTCAATTTGTCTCCTCGTGAAAGTTAACTTAACGCAACTGTTGGTGCGACTTGAAATGCGTTTGAATTCTTGTGAAGAAAAGTATACTCACATTTTTTTGTGCACCATAACCTGAAAAAAAAAACTTTTAAACCCCAAACCTTTATATAAATTCTGGAGTACAAGCTCAATAAACGTTCGCTCCGGTTTTATCAAAACAGGGTGCAGAAATATAAATTGGAAATTGCTCAAACGTAAACTTCAATTTTACTTTTAAAACCCTGAATTCGTGAAACCGTTAGCGCAACAAGGAGAAACTCTTCCCCCATGTACCAAAATCTTTTTCGACGATTTTAGGAAGTGCAAAACTTGCAGAATATAGAGCAGGAAAAACAAAGAGCAAATTCAGTTTTTGGACAGAGTATTTTAATAAAGAAATTCCCAAAAGATTAAAAACATCGCTGTGATAATTGGAAGAAAGTTTAGTGAAGGGCGACAATATTTGCTCAAGAGTAAATAGAATTGGAGAACAAACATATTGACTGTCCTCATTGATCAATGAATTTGGGGTACAATCACTGCATGTGGAGCATGACTGAAATGAGAAGGATGATTAATGAATGTGGAGCATGAGTACTGAATATTGAAAGCGAGCACTGAATGCGGAGCTTGTACCAATAGGATGTAAGGCAAAGCTATGTACAGTTTAGACTATTAGAGGAACCAAATATAAGGAAGTCAATGCATTTGACTGATTAAATAACCTTTTCACAGAACTGGGTATGAGCTTTAATTTTTGCAATGGTTTTCACTCCAACAAACTTAGCACGTTGGTTGCGATGTGAGCTGTGGGTGTACATGGAGGAAATTTTCATAATGCGGTTGACCGACCAGTAATTAAATTTCTATAAATATTTAATCACAGCTAAATGAAGGCCGGATCCAGTTAATGTTTACTGTTTTCAAAATTGCTCCCCTCAGGGGGAGACAACTATTGTATCTATGAGAATTAGCGCTTCTAGGAGAGAAATGTGTGAAATTCCGAGCTGAGGATTAGGTAAGCCTTCTTTTTGTTGAAATATAATGCTCTTGTTTTGTTAAGGAACACCTTTTTTCGGTTCACTGCTATCCTGTTTTTCATCACCTACTACTTTCTTCAACTTTTATCTTGTTTCATGAACTTTTTTCTCAACTTACTGTTTCTATGTCCCTTCTGCATATATTTCCCATTCTCTTATATCCATACTAAATGGTGCCTTCCTTCTTCCTCTCTTCGATACGCTCTTTTTTGTTGCATTTTGGGCAGCTTAAACTAACTTATAATCTAATCAAAATTGCTTGGTACAATCGTATTCAAAGTTGAGTTGAATATTGAACTTCGGCTTAAGTCATCACTGTCAACTTGTTGAATGCTTTGTGTATCAAGAAATACTAAACATGACAGCATAGCCGTACCGCCCGTGGATCACCTGGTCGTATTTTCGGATGATGTCAGTTAGTACAACCCATTACGCGATGCCTGGCTAGCAAGAGAGGGAAGATGACTTCATCACGTCTGCTGAGCAGCTGATTAGCGTGAGTTAGGGGACGCGATTCTCGCGTTTTTGAAGGATAATTTAATCTTGAGAACCAGGTGACCGAGACGAGAAAGGCTGGCATAATACCGATGAGAGCTCGAGTGAGCTGTAAAGATTGCTCTCGTGCGGCATCACGGACCCCTTTCGAAACGGCTACTCTGGCGATCTAGAGGGAAAACATGCAGATGCGACTCTGAATTTGGTGGAAATCGGGCTCTTTGAAATTTTTAGGGTAAATTAGTTAGCAATCAATATAGCCCAAAAGTCACGTTGGGGAAGAATAATTTAGATTGATTTTAGTCATATTAATGTGTACTGATTTTAGAATGTGTTTTAACACACTCACTGCGTTTCTGCGGTTGTCAACAGTTGGTTTAAGTAGGTTGTAGCAGAATTTGGAAATCGACTTTACTACTCGGATACCTTTTTATTTTTTCTAGAAACATGAAAACTATGATTGCACGATAACATTTCACCTCGCTTGATAACAGTTAATTTTAAAAATGCAGCGAAACATGAAATGTCATTCCTTTACACCGGTACGTGAATAAGTAATTCACCTAGCGGTGCACACATGGCCATTGGGAACGTGGTAATTTTTTATTTTTTAGTCCCATATTGCTTGCCAATTTGATAACGTATTCATTGGAGAACGTCCATGACCGTCACTACATTCTAAAATGGAATGCGTGCCCCATGATTTAAAATTACGAAAAATTTATAAATTTAATTAGATGGATCAGTAATAGACCAATTTTGCGCGAAAAAACGCGTAATATAACATTGTTGGATGAAAAAGGAAAATAGAAAATGAATAAAAGTCTCTGCGCTGGAACACTCACGTAAAAAATTTACTCGTAAATAAATTTTTGTTTGCAGTTTAAATGATTAAGGAAAACAAGTTGAAGGACATAAAAGTTTTCTAAGTGAATAAATTTTAAATTGAATTTCAGCCAAAAATAAAAGCAATGTTGCGTACCGAGTGGCGTACGGAGAATGGGCGGTGGTATAAGTCAAGATTTGGGTGTGACACGATGCTTTAAATAAAAACCTATGAAGAATGGTCGGTATCATTCATCTTGAAGTTTACGAAAAGGCAGATTATGTATAAGGAGTTAAATTGACCAGAAGAAAAAAGGTCGGATATGAAAATGTGTTCTAGAAATTGTAGCTGAATTCTAAGATTAAAATTGGTAAAAAATGTGCACAAGGAATGAGTGACGTTATGTGTACAGGAAATAGGTCACAGTATGTTTACACAAAGGAAGTGATAAGATATGCTTAGAAAATAGGTGATGATGTTTAGAAGGAACAGGGTACAGGTTTTGTACAGGATGTGATTAGAGATACACAGGAAATTGGTGGCAGAATGTGTTCTAGAAATAGGTTACGGGATGTGAAGAAGAAATAAATAACGGAATGAGCAGAAGAAATAAATTACCGGATATTAACAAGAAGTAGGGGGCGAGATGTGTACAGGAAATAGGGGACGTGCATTTCCCCTAGTTAAAACACGGATGTAAGCGTCATCTTATAAAAAACACCAGAACCTTCTGGAAGATAAAAATCCGTAGACGGATGTACACGGTCATATGAGATGTTCATATAATTCTTATATTTTGTGGCTACGAGGGACCCAAACCTAACCAGACCATGTGAAGCACCTGCATATCTTAACACTGTATCCGGAAGCCTGTAATATAAGAGCGTTGCATGAAGAATCCATAGCTTCATAGGTTGCTCGTCTTAATCTAACTCTGCCTTCTCTCCAGAACAAAGGCATAATTACAGCAATTCTGATCAGCAATGATTGACCACATGACCATTAATCGGGAATGTTCAACGATAAAAACTTTTTATACTGAACTAGAGTCCCAACATGATGGTGCAACAACTCGATTTATCGGACTATGGGATGTGTTTTCATGGCTCTTCAGTCCAGTCTTTGCGGTCTTTTGTAAATTGGGAACAGTTTCCTTCGATTAGCTGTACTAATTTCTTCACTAACAATACAGTATAGGAATAATACCAGGTTTCCCGGTGGCAGTGCAACTTCTGAAACTCATTTCCTTCATTTTTGGCGCATGCTTTGTACAGAAATTTTCTTTTGGCTTACATTGAACAGTAATGAACATGTTAGTCAATTTTTAAAGTAACCTCTATTCATTCAGCAATCGCTGCAGAAAACGCCTGTCGTGGGTATCCAGAAGTTTAGCTCTGCCACTAGTACAACTGAATGACTGCCCTTCGATGTCTTTTTTGGATTAATCTATTGTTCGTAGCACTGTCCCAAGTCGTAAGACACTTTGAGACACTTCTCTTGTCGATCTCCCGGCCATGTGCAATCTTGCCCTTTGTCGGAGACAGAGGTTTGTTTTTGTGAGCTTTTTTCTAGCGTTATTATTCAGCATGTAGAATTATTCAGCATACCGAATTCCAGAGGAATTATTCAATTATTCCCCGGAGAGAGCACGTGCAGTACTGGCTACCAGTGTCTCTGAACGCATTTGTTGCCGCCATATTCTTTCTATTTCTGTTTTTCCGCGAAGAAATGAATAAAAATCGCCTGAATTGAATGTACATTTTATGAAGATGGGACAAACTTTTTAGCCAAGTAGTATACATTCATCCCAATTAAAACCGTATTTAAATATTTTCTTTGTACTCAAGAGGTATTAAAACGTGTATCATAAATGCTCTCGTCAGCTAATTCATCGCGTGCAGGTTTTAAAAGTTTCGATGGCTGCCGACAAAGATATAAATAAATATACAAATACACGATGGGTATTATGAGGATAGACCATCTGGAACCTTTTGGGTCAGATTGTTAATGTGTTTGAATTTCAAACCCTAAATTAGTTGATTATCATGGGGTACACAACAGTGCAAATATATATATTTTCCTGACTCAGAAAACATTTCATCAAGAAATTTGCAGAAGGAATATTTATAATCCTGTTTCCTAAAATGAGCATTCGTGGCAGACCGTATCCACAAAGCACGGCGTGGAGTTCATGGAAGTGGGACCAAGAAGAACGTGAATTGATTTTCCATAAGAATGAGAGATTTGAATTATGACTACGAACGCGAAGTTTAATTTTCTTCCCTTTTCTTCCCTGAATATAGAGTTGAATCTATCCATGTGTTCTTAATGGAAGAGCGTGGAGAACTAGAATGCAAACAAAACTATCAAAGGTTTGTTAGTAAACTAAAATACACCTAAACCTTTGGGTCAGATCACTCGTGTAAGTTCATGCAAAAATGAAGCAGGTACGTCAAAATTTATTTTTAAAATTAAGAGAATGATCATAAGCAAAATGAATTGTTGGGTAACGGGCCGAATGAGAGCGCTATTGCTACAGTTTCTCCTACACTGAAAGTTTCCTCTGATTGGTATATCAAGTAAATTGGAAAATAGTTTTTAATATACTTCAACATATTTTTCCGTACGTGAATCTTTCTCTCGATCAAACGGTACATCGCATGGGAAGTCAACTGGAGGAGAGTTTTTTCACGGTAATTTTTTTTTTACGCATTTATAAGTTCATTCATGTGTTTTACATCTTCGCTGCTACCGACTGGGTTTGCTGTATTCACAAAGCATGATTCTAATTTGTGAGTCTGTTTCTCCCGGTTGTTGCTGTAAAATCATTTTGAGAGGAAATAGTTAGAATCTTTCTTAAAAGTATTATGAAATGAAAATTAGATCACGATAAATGGATTGTGGCGGTATGGAACACTTGCGAAACAAATTTTACCTGTGGAACTTCTCCTAAATTTACTTCGGTCTTGACACTTTTTATTCTACAACTATTTCCTTTAGTAGTAATAAAATGGTAAATCGTCAGACGAGCGAGTGATGCTCTTCGTGTGGGATCGGGACATCGAATTTTTCTCAGGCACGCTACACATGCGCAGGATATTGCTGTAGAAATATATATTATGAAAGTCTGCTGATGTTCACTCGGTAGTTTTTAATAGATAAAGTATAGAAAAATATATCGATATCAAACTGTTCGCACGGCATCATACGAACATAATATTACCAATATATAAAATTTGTGGATGCAGGATTCGTGGACACCCTGTGTAGGAATTGCGTACTAGGGATCATGAAACCCGCATAGCTTTTTATTGGTCGAGTGTCCCCAGTACAGCAATTCTGATCAGCAGTGATGGAGCGCGTGACCATTTATCGGGAATGATTAATGAAAAAACTTTTGATTCTAGTCTCACAGTAACCCTCTGGAATTGCACCAACAACCTACTGCAATTTGTGAAAGTTTGTCTGACGTGTCATGAGAGATTTCCACATATGAAGTCATTTTCTTTATGAGAAGAACGTTTTCCAGACTGAATTCGACCTCTAAAATACGCGATAGTTTTTTCTGCCCAAGAGTTGAACAGCAGCGTAGAGGCCTCGCGCGCACACACACACAGTCCACATTTGTGCAAGTGCTGTTACGCAGTTCAGTCAAATTTTGAATTGCTCCTCATCCTTTATGAATCTGAACTTGAACAAGTAAAAATTCGTTTTCGTTATTCTCAGATATTCATTACTTGCATCAATCATCGTATTAGTTGAATCACTGAGACTAGCTTTCATTACAGTGTGTCGAGGCTCGCAAAAAAATGGGATCGTTTAACTAAACTCTAAGATGGACTGCACTTCAACTCAAACTTTCAACTTCAAGCAAGCAACTGTGATGACGAGAGCTGAAGGTCCCTACATCTCAATTTTCCTTTTGTCCTTGATTTACACTCCCAATTGCAGCAATTTTTTAAAGTCTGCTGCTACATGAGAAAAATCATATTTCTTCGTTGAAAACGAGGCTTTTGGTAATTTGGCAGCTCTCCAACGTAATCTTTTCCCGCTGTCACCCACCTCGTAAATGACCTTCATTGAGCATAGCTCGGTGCATAAAAAAAAAAAGGAAAGCTTCTTTCATTCTCCTCTGACAATAGTTTTTGCTCGCTCGTTTCCCTCAGGGGGATCCAACTATTGTATCCATGAAAATTAGTGATCCGAAAAGGAAGATGTGAGGTCCTGAGCAGGAGTTTAGGCAGGCGTTTCTTTATTGATTTAGAATAAATTTTTTTGCGGAGCTTTTTTTCTGTTTTTTTCTTAGCTCCCGCAACATTTTTCTATAACTTATAATCCGCTTCTTAAACTTCTTTCAATCTTGTTTTTCTATGGCCAGAGTTTCAGGATGCACCTCTTGCACAGCCTTTCCGCTCTCTGCTACGCGTTGATTGCGGTTGTTAAACTGAAGTCCAATTTTCAGCTGGAATGTAACGTCAATTAAAGTAAACAATTTTGAAAATCGCAATCATTAACTGGATCGTGCCTTTATTTAGCTTTGAGTAAGTATTTTTAAAAATTGAGATTGTGACTACTGGTTGGTCAGCAGCATTCTGAAAATTCCCGCCGTGTACACCGGCGGCCCACATCGCGACAAACATGTTAAATGTCGCCTTCCGTTTCTTGGGAAAACCTTTGTTGTGATTAGGGGGTCTTAACATATTCACTACTAGGTAAATTGCTGATTTGCGTATCGGTGTGAATGAACAACATTTAAATCATTTCAACATCTTTTTTTTGAAGAGATTTAAGCATACGGGATAAAATTTCATCATGTCATCACATTTTCACACTTTTTATGATAGATACTATTTATTTAGGCAGTAAGGTCATTTTGTAACTCTGCTACTTACAACCTAACTGAACATGAGACCGCTGCAGGTGTGCGTCCAGCGGCAGCGAACGCGTTAAACTTATTGCAAATCTGGTTCGCTCACTAGCTGCTTGGTTGCCCACTGGTTGCTTGGTTGCCTAATGGCTGATCACTGGCTGCTTGTTTGTTTGGCTCTTTTTGCTTGCCCCTTTTTTTACTTGATTTCTAACTTGCTTTCTTGCATACGTGCTAGCTTTCTTGGTTATTTAGTTTCTCCCCCTGTACTTCCATCCTGTCAAGTGAACACATGCCAGCAAAATGCCGTTTTTTAACGCGATTCATTTGTATTAATTTACATTCATTCGAGAATTATCCTGAAATAACAATTGGGAAACCGAAAGATCCAACGATAGGTACTTAACAGTTCATTTAAAGCACAGTTCTTACGAATGAGTTTTCTTTTAACTTTTAAAAATAACGTCGTAGTGTTGAAGATGTTTGCACTCGGGAAATTGTTCATCAGCCTTTTCGATTAAACTTTCTTTTTTAATTGTATGATAAATGTTTGCGTACAAACTCTTGAAATTCATTTTTTAATTCTATTCTCTCACTCCATTGGATATTTACCTCGTCCACTAGCCCTTCATTTCCAATCTAATTGACGATAAAATTAATAATTGTTTCATCATGAATGATAAAAGATGTACATTTGCATACACTCTAAGTGAAGAAAATATTTTGAAATCTTTTTACCCACAGAGAAATTTGGCAAGTACTCAGTTCTGCATAAAAATTCCGTGTTAATTTTCTCGTTATGGAAAGCATGAAAAATTTTTTGAATCCTCTCCTCCTAAAAAAACACAAATAAATTTATTCCTTGTTCGTCTGAAGAAAGGTTAGGAAAATAGATACTGAATTTCTTCCTAAGAACAAGGGAATATTTGTTCTTTTGCTCCCTAAGGAGACTAGTGAAAAAGATGCATTCCTTTTCGCCTTAAAAAGATCATGGCAAAGAGCCACCTTTGGTCCCTTAAAGAAAAGCATGGGGCAAATACAGTCCTATTCTCAGCAAGAACAAAAAAGGAAAGAATCATTCATTTTCTCCCAAAGAAGATCATAAAAACATAATCTTTTTTTACAATAAAGAGCACAGAAAAAAACACACTCCTATTTGTAAAAAGAACTAGCCTTTTCTCCCCGAGAACAGCACGTAAAACACACTCATTTTCATCCAAAGAAACTCATTAAAAACATCTGTACAGTTCTTCTTTCCCAAGCAAGGACAGGGACAAGAAACGCTCCCTTTAACCCAAGGTAGGGCAAAGATAAGACACCCTCATCTCGCAGAGAAGAGCATGAAAAGTATATCGAGATACTGCAAGTGCAAGCTTATCTTGAGAAGCGCCCTCTATCGGCCGGATCTCATTGCCTATTAAGAAGCAATCTGCACAGCTGTCTGCCTCGCAGATACATGAACTCCCTCCTCTATTGGTCTTCTTCCTGGTGAGACCGCGCTGTATGTGGATAATCAAGTTTTTGTTGAAGATTAAATAGTTTCCTCTAAGAAAAATTAAATTTCTAGTGTATATGAAATAGTTTCTAGTATGAAAAAATTAGTTTCTAATATGAATAATCTAATTTATAGTTTGAACGAACTATATTCTTGTAGTAATAAACTTGTTTCTTGCAAGAATAAACTAGTTTTTGCAAGAAAAACGTAGCTTCTATTAATAATGAACTATGTGCAAATAAGGTTTTAAGCGGATACTAGTGTTTCATCATTCTGATCAGATTATCCCATGATTTTCCTCGTACAATTACACACACACCTTGCGGTTCTACGAAAAGCCACTGGGTGTATGAGTAATAACTATAATATAACTATAATAACTCTAGTTTTTTGGATTCTACTAGAGCTGTGATTTTATTTGAAATCAAGCCACGTGCTATCATGCAGACCTGTGCACATCTGGACTCGAATATCCTGAGTAATAATTTTGAGAAGTAATAGTTTGTAGAGTAGTAATAATTGAGTAATAATTTAGCGGCTGGTACTGGAGCGACTATATATTTCAGTATTGGCACTGCTTTGCTATGTTATTCTTTCGTGAACACATATAAATAGTGCGTTATGCTTCAATTTGCAAGTCAAAAAGGTTACAAAATTGTCGCAAAGCGATTATGACATCGATCAATGCAAAATCTTCGATATAGATAATTTCCAGAAAAGGTCAATAAAGTGCAAGGCAGAACGTTCAATTCTGAAGCTAAAAGAAACCCAACGTTAGCGACAGCATCTCCCAAGTCGGGTTTCCACGAAGATTTTCATTACTGTATCGATAAGATGTGAACTTTACCGGTAAATTGCTTTCAGCGCGTGAGAGGGACAGAATTTAGAACTAAAATCTAAGTTTTGTGTGATCAAGAATTCGTAAAGTCTGAGAGCCTGCACTGGCTAGCCTGCGTACCTCTGCAAGCTGGAGGAATCAAGTTACCAATATTTAATTATGTCAGAAAACGCTTGTTAATAACTGGCGAGAATATTAAGGGCCTAAAGCGGTTGAGAGAAATGGGGCCCTGATATCATTTTGGAATAATGGGAAGCTGATAACAGTTGGGGATAAAAGGAAGCTGATAACATTTGAGAGAAATTGGGGGCTGATAACTGGAGGGAGAAATATGGAACTTACAAATTGGAGAAATAGGACAGCTGATTACACTTGCGGGAAGTGGGAAGGGTACAGCTAAAAATTACCATGAGAATTTGCTTTAACATTGCATATCTTACCGGTTTCCAGCAAAACTTCAACACTAATAAATAAAAATTGAAAATCATGTAGGTTACCAGGGAAAATCTCGCAATATTCATTCATCACGGTATCAGTAGTCTCCGATCATGAAGGATTGAACCCATTAAAGAAGGTTAAATTGGCTCATTTAATCCCGGTCTAATCCCTCAAGATAAGAGCTCATTTAAAAAGTATAATAGAGTTAATCAGACACGCCCCGTGCAAATCCCTGGAGTTAATCACATGCATAATAGAATTGGGAAGACACTCTCAACACTGGCGGAACTTATAATTTTCACGGAACTGATTACCTTAAACGCTGTTCTCTGACGCAAATCACAGGGACTATTCATTTTTTATTACCTCACCATGAGACGGAGTGAAATTGGTTCAAGTGCGGAGGAGGGGCGGATTAGTTTTTCTTTAATGACTTCTTGAGATAATTTGCCAGGCTCATTAGCCCCCGAGGACTGTGGGCAAGTTCTGTGGTGGCCATGGCCGTGAGGGGAAAGGAAAGTTCTCCGGATTTTTGAACACGCTGTCGCTGCGGTTTAGCGGTTGAGGAAGCTCTTCTGCCGACTTGGCTATAGAGTGCTTTGTGGTCATGCGGCCAAAAATCATAAAATTTGAGCTTTTTTTGGTAATATCTGAGCGCTCAATGTCTACTAATTCAACAAAATGGCCTTATATTCAAGTTTTACGGAAAAAAATGAATCTTTAAGATCGTCACTAAAAACAGCATTTAGTCAGCAGAAAATTTTTCGGTGCCAGCTGTGTAGCTGACTTGATTTCAATCGTTTGAAAATTTGTCTCTAGGTAGATTTTACCTAAAATATTCAATGTAAGGTAAAGACAAGAGCAAGTAGGTGAAAGCCTATGGACATAAGCTATGAGAGACGAGCATTAAAAAAAACAACATCGGCATCTACGGATGCTTTATTTCCAATTGAAGCATGATACAAATCACCTTTTACATTGGTTTTTCAAATGCCTTATAACTAACACCAGGACGCCATGACGCTTTCCCCCAGTCAAAACCTATTCCAGGTTAGCTGAAGGCAATAGCAAATACTCTATAACTGGCACAACCTCTGATACTCGTGTGGAGTTGGGTGTAATGTATTATTTTACTTAGACTTTCTTTTTGAAGCTCAGCTAAAGTAGACGAGAGAACTACCGACCAGTCTCATACACTTTAAAGGCTGCCAGCTTATCGCATTACATGGAATATAGACGCCTTATTTTACCAGGTTGGTGGAAAAATTATAAAACTGTTCTCTGATATCGTGCTTAAACAAAGGAATCCAAAAATTGTTTGCTCTCATAGGCTAGCCTTTCGCAGAGGTCGAAATAAATTTTTTTCTCTTGATGCTCTGACTGCACCTTTCAGGGGGTGTACTCGTGACTGTATTTATGGGAATTACTCTTTCCATGGGGAAAATGTGAGGTGCCGAGCTGAGAGTTAAGCAGGCCTTCTTTTCACCTCAATAAAATAGGTTTTCTTTTGCCAAGGACCATCTTTTTTGGTATACTATTGTTTATTTTTTCAGCATCTACTTCTTTCTTCATAAACTTTTATCTTGTATCAGAACGTTTCTTCACAACTCAGTGTTTCTATGCGCTGGGATTCTAGCAAGGAAACACACATATATTACTCTATCTATGATATCAACTCCATACCAACTGGTGTGGTGTCTTCACCTTTCCTCTTTCGAACAGCTTTGTTGTGGTAGTGGAGGCTGAAATTACCTCATCTTGTAACCAACTCCCACCGAATCAAAGGAACAAGAAACATGATGTCTTCATCTTTCCTCCGTCGAACAGCTTCTTTGTGGTAGTGGAGGATGAAATTACCTTATCGTGTAACCAACTCCCACCGAATCAAAGGAACAAGAAACATGATGTCTTCATCTTTCCTCCGTCGAACAGCTTCTTTGTGGTAGTGGAGGCTGAAATTACCTTATCTTGTAACCAGCTCCCACCGAATCAAAGGAACAAGAAACATGATGTCTTCATCTTTCCTCTGTCGAACAGCTTCTTTGTGGTAGTGGAGGCTGAAATTATCTTATCTTGTAACCAACTCCCACCGAATCAAAGGAACAAGAAACATGATGTCTTCATCTTTCCTCTGTCGAACAGCTTCTTTGTGGTAGTGGAGGCTGAAATTACCTTATCATGTAACCAACTCCCACCGAATCAAAGGGACAAGAAACATGATGTCTTCATCTTTCCTCTGTCGAACAGCTTCTTTGTGGTAGTGGAGGCTGAAATTACCTTATCATGTAACCAACTCCCACCGAATCAAAGGGACAAGAAACATGACATCGCGGCGCCCGTGAATTCAGAAGGAGGTAGGAACAGTTGTCCTTCGCTAAGATGTCGCTCTGAATTTTCTCCATTCCGCTACTTTCTCACTTAATTCACTGGCGCTAATAGGCATTGATCGCTTCCGGGAGCTTCAACTTCCTGCTTCTTCTCGCCTCCAGTGAAGGAGAAAATGAAAAGCTTGGAGCACAATTGTGATGGGTTGCCAACGACACTTTTACTGGTGTAAAAAAAGTGCTGTGACGAAACAAAAATGCTTACGATGCCTTTCGATGAAAACAAGATTTTTGCTAATTTTCTTGACGATGTTCGGTGGATCTCGTCCGTTCTTGTTTGGTGCTGAAAAAAGGTTATGCGATTCAAAGAAGTAAAAGAAACTTCTGTCAATGAAAAATTTGAACATGATCCTGGAATTTGTCGAACTATCTTAATTTTTTATGGTTACAAAGTTTAAGAAAGATTCCAAAGTATTCATTGTGAATGTTTTCGATCTGTGAATGAAGAGGCGCTGCGATTGTTTTGAAGTAGTGAGCTTTGGCAACAATATTTGGCACTGTTCTTTGTGTGAGATGCCTCGTTTAAAACAAGTACGCTCCGATAGAGGCAGCGTTCGACTATGAGACTTCCTCGATCGATTTCAGAGTTCATCTTATTGCCAATGAACCTCCATTCCTGCCTTCAGACACAAACACACGTGACTGTCACAGGACCAAGGATGCTGTCAACTCCCCGTCATCCGCCCGTTTCAATGACAACTGCCACAAAGAAATCCAATTATTCTTTGTTTCGTCCTAATTACCGGCTTACCGCCAAAGCGTTTTAACAACTGACGAGTTACAGAGCCTCAGCCTCGTCAAACATCAGCTCGATCAATAATCCGACCAGTATTGTGCTGGCGGTCATCCAACACTGAAGGTATTGCTTCCTCTTTGGCTTCAAATGCACTGACGAATGAGTTTCGTTTCCCCCCTCTTTCTCTCTCTCTTTCTCACTCTCTATCTCTCTTTCTCTCTAACTTGAGAACTAAGAAACAAACCATTGCAGCTGCAAATTGGGATAACTCTGAAATAGGGTAATCTGTAGAATTTCGTAAGTCTTTTGAACGAGTATCGACCCAAGCACTCTCTCTCTTTGTATAACGGATGAGATAAGAAACCACTATAACTGCAAATGATATAACTCTGAATCGGTCGAATCGGTAGAACTTTGTGGGTCTGTTGAACGAGTATTAACCCACAATCTCTCTTTCTCTCCTATACTTAGAAGCTGAGAAACCATTGCAATTTCATATTAGTATTATTGTAAAATAAGGCAATCTACTGAATTTTGTAAAACTGTTGAACGAGTATCGACCCACGCACTCTCTCTTTCTATAACTCAAGAGCTAAGAAGCCATTGCAATTGCAAATTGGTATTACTTTGATATGGAGAAATCTGTAAGGCTTCTAAGTCTTTGCGAAAAGAATATTGGCTGTTGAGGTAAGGTCATTTGAGGTCGCATTCGTTCTTGAATTTCGAGTTGAACGGTGCAAGAAGTCCTTCACATTTTTCTAGTCTCAACATTGCACAGGGCATTAGAGGCTGAATTACCTTCTTTTGGGGCAATATCGATTTTTTTCTCCATTTGATAGTCGTGACTTAGAGTGAGACTGAACTAAATGGAGACAAAAATTTGTTAATCATGCAGATAGAGAACTAATGCTGGCAGTCTCAATAAATTATAATAATGAAAATCTGCCAAGGCTTGAGAGCGTATAAAATCTTTACTTCCCGAGAAAGGGTTGAAGTATCGATGATTCTAACGTATCTTCGTAAGGAAGATCCTGTGAAAAATGACACAAAAGGTACAAATTTAAACATGGTACAACAGTTAAAATAGGTACAGATTTGTTGCTTATGTGAGTACGAATAATGGTTTGACTTTCTGCCAATGTATGCTCAATTGGCCAGAAAAAGTATTTCTACGTCAAAAGTAATGCCGATTTTAGCAAGTTAGCTTAATTAAAGGATATTCTATTCGACAACGAATTTTCACACATAAAAATTTTTTTACGAGAAATAAATGCTCAGCTGAAAAATGTTACTTAAAGAAAAACTAATTTCCTCATCTTAACGTCAGTTATCCATGTGCTCAAAATTCTCTTTCTTTTCAGTCTGGAATAGCCTGCAAGGTTTTTGATTCTCCCTCAAGGACACTTCTGATCGAACATGAAAAGAAGCGCCGGTAATTAGCTGCGAAATTTACGCAGAGATTTAGCCCTTAATGCACACCTTCTCTTTAATTTTTTCATCAGCGAAATATCTGAAAACTAATCAGGATCGCGTTCATTATGTTAGTTGATCTCAGGAAATTACTGAAATTGGCAGGTTTCATATATGTCATTTCATCCCGGAAATTTACCGGAATTGGCAGGCTTCAAATATGTTATTTTATCCCTGATATTTACCGTAATTAACATGCTTCAATAATGATATTAGATATCAGAAAATTACCGGATCAGCAAATTTCAGTCATTTAATTTGTGCCCCAAAAATTATTGGAATCAGCATGCGTTATGCATTAAATTTAATCCTAAAATGTTACCGGATCAGCATGTTTCAGTCATTTAACTTATGCCCAAAAAATTACCTGAATCAGCATGCTTAATGTATTAAATTTGATCTTGAAAATACCGGGATCAACCAGCTTTAATTACTAAGGTTTACCCCTAAAAATTACATGGAATTATTCAATACGATCCGAAAAAACAATTTTCTATTATTATTGACATAGACAGCGCCAGTACAATCGACTCATTGCTTGCTAATTGGCAGGTTTTCTGGCATTCGTTCGCGAAGTTTAGCTAATCATAAGAACGTTCTCATGAATGTGATATTGATAGCACGATGCTCTAAGTATATAAGAAAGATTATTCATGCAACGGAAATGAATGTAAATGAATTAAACATTTAATAATCCTCACAATCTTATGAACGTTAAACAAGTGAGTTTGAGCTATTTATTTTTCAAACAAAGAACTGTTGTACGATTTTGGTCGTAAAGTTATTTTGATTTGATGAGATTTCAACTACGAGAAAATTTCTTGTCCCGTTTATCTGAGCAATGTTGCGTATCGAACTGAACACTGCTAAGTTTTTCCAGAGATGTCACTTCTTTGTAGACATTAATCGAAATTGTTCCTGAAATATTTGTCATTTTGGTGTGCTTTCCAGTACCTTTACATGCTCCATAAGTATTTTTTCACGATTCATTTCGAAACATACCTACTGCATTCAAACTTAATTTATCTTCCTGCAATCCTCATATCAGTAACATTTCTTCTCTTCGCTAACTGTAAATAGGAAGAAGACCCGCACACGCTGCATCAGCTGACTAATCCTACGTTTTGCATGTAAGCTCCGTGATGCCGACCTCCGTGATCCGTGATGCCGACCTCTGAATTGCGTGGATCCGTGATGCAAATAATTGCTTGGATCCGTGATGCTGAGGTCTCAGAAGATGTCAAGCAAAATCAGTTACACGTAGGGGGAAAATTAGGTAAGAGGGAACCCCCTAGAGAGATTTGCAAATCTGCAAATTCAGAGAGGTTGAAGCTATCTATTAGACAGCGTCGAGGTAACCAGCGCCCTGATTTGCTGTACAATAGGAGTAATGCGAAGCCAAGAGTTGAGGGGTAATGAAAATCTTTCCCTGTTGAAACTTTTCCGCACGAGGCTTCGATTGAAGTGAATTGCTCCATCTTTGATTCATTTGTTATCAAATTAACAGCTTCATCTTGTCTAAGTTAAATGGAATACAGTTAGAAAAAGGAAAAACTTTAAATACAACGCGATGTTCTAAATCTCCATATGCTGAACGACTGGCGGGTTTCTTTAAATCTTGTGTGTAAATCCTTCTCGGTAGATCTACAAAAATAAGATATGTAATGGTCACTATAATGGTTTGAAAATTGGGAGGTAAAAAATTAAGTTCTCTCGGTTTGATTATTCTAAGTTTCTGCAATGAGAACACCCTGGAGACAAATACAAATGTTGAGAGGCTAAAACATAACGCTTCGAAAGACACAACCTTTGCCAGTATTATACCGCATGCCCCTCAGGGAGATCCAACTATTGCATCTATGGGAATTAACACTCCCAGAGGGAAAATTTTAAGTCCCGAGAAAAGAGTTAGGTGGGCAATCTTTTTTGCTGAAATAAAATGTTTTTTTTTTGTAAGGACCATCTTTTTTGGTTCACTCCCGTCCTGTTTTTCAGCACTTCTGCCTTTTTTCTCCAGTTTTAATCTTGTTTCCTATCGTTCTATCTAAGCGTACTGTTTTTATGCGCAAAGGATTCTGTGCGGGAACACACTATGTACATAGATTTCGCATTCCCTAAACTTCATACTAAATGGTGTCTTTATCCTTTCACTTTTTGAACATCGTTGTTGTGGTAAGGGAGGCTGAAACTAAGTTATGATCAATCACCAAATCGTGAGTTTACGGTACTACGATATAAAAAATGTGAATGTATTGCGAATATAAATGATGAAGCATCTTAAACAAAAAAGTTGATTTCCTCATTAAACTTTGTTTAAAAATTATGTACTCACTGAAAGTTTTGAAACTTTCATACATATCTCCGCGAGTACGCACTCACACGCACAAGTGCAAAATAACAGAGCGTATTAATTGAAAAAAAAGAGCTAAGAGGGAGAATAATCAGAACAAACTCCGTTCCAAGAAAGAAATTTTGTAAATAGATCCTATTAAAGACAAGGATTGCGGGAACATTTCCTCCGAGCAAAAGCATTTTGCGACACGTTTCTCTACTGCTAAATGAAAAAGAACGCAAGCATTGACTGGAGAAGACATTTTAAGTTCTCGCAGAATTCTGGCATTGAGTCTCCGCAGAATAATTTAGTTCTATCACTGTCCTATGAAACGAACACGCATAAGGTTCATAGTTGGTTAACGAGTCCCCAAGATTATTTGTACATATTTCTATAAAGCTTACGACGCATGTAGGACGCGCGATATATTTTTTGTTGGAGTAATATCATGCAACATGATGTTTACGTAATGTGATATTTCCATCGCGTAATATTTGTGACGTTATGATATTTATGTACCTAACGGGATATTTCCATCACGTAATATTCACGTGATGTATTGATATTTACGTAACTTGATATTTCTATCACTTCATATTTATGTGACGTAATGCTATTTACGTAATGTGATATTTCCATCACTTAATGTTTACGTTAAGCAATGATGCTTATTTGGAGCTGTAATATTTAAGCGACGTTATGATATTACCTGATATGATATTTACGTGACATAATATTTGCGAAGTGGTTAATATTTACGTTTTGTAATACTGTTCATTATACACGTAATTTTCGATTTGTAATCAAAAGCTTGCTCGTGTACGTCATCTGATTGTCCTAGTTAAAATTATAATGATCCTGCCTCGTTATTAGTACTTTTATCGTATTCATAAATCATTTATTTCCGATGACGTATCTTTCAGTATATTTCTGATGTTACTCTGTCATTAATATTTTCTGATGACATTTATTTCTGATAATTAGAGGGTAAATAATTTCAAGGGATTAAATAAACAGGCTTCCAAATTCTTAATATAATATCGAAATGATGACGTCTTCAAATTCAAACACAATCGATGAACAGGAATTTCTTTATAATAAGCTCATATCGAGGTGAGGCCTCGTCACCGGATTAGTCAGCGGAACAGATTATGTAATACATTAAATGAATTTACGTACACATCCTAGGTACAGAAAAATGCTTCGTACTCTGAAGGCGAATTCCAACTAGCCTAGACGTGAAATAGCAAGATATGAATGATAATAGTGGATGACATGTTGATAGATTCTTATATGCACTCAAATTCCAGATTTGCGACTGATAGATAAGCCAATTACGTGACTTCAATGAATATAACTGCCAGCGCCTTTCGCTTGCCCAGAGGGCAGAGCGAGGCGTCTACACGTACTGCACTTTGTATCGCTGTTGCGCTAATGCCCTCTCGCAGCCCCCCAGACAGGCGTCATGCTTCGGCGTCTCTGTCACGCCTTGGAACAAACCCGTTCTCGTTCATATTTCTTTACATCAACAATTTACCGGAAATAGCAAGTGTCGTCAGATAATTAGATTGGATCAAGTTTACATATTAATTAACAAGTAATTTACATATAACTAATAAGATTCTAGGTGTCTACGGAAAGAATTGAAATATGGGAAGAGAAATGGAAGTATCCGGCAGTGCATCTTTCTTCAGAAGTGGGTGACGTGGCTTTCCCAGAGTGGAGTATCAGGGTAGGGTAGCTTTCAAACGATGCTTTCTCGACGTTGACGGTTTGATGCGATGTTCGTATAGCTAAGGATATGCTTTGCTTATCAACGAGAATGTATTTTTGATGACGGTTCTTTTACAAAGGTGATCGTTGGCCAAACGAACCCTTCTTCGTAACGTTTATTTGTACACGACGTAGGGTAGCTGAAGCGTAAAACACGACAAATTTTAAATTTTTTATCTGAGTAGCCCATTTGTAACTGGTCTTTGTTTTATGAGCGACAGCAATAAATCTATGAAACATTACGAGTTGAAATCAATTAATTTTCATGGACAGATAAAATATGAAATTCATAAAAATGTTGTATCTAGTCTACCAGGAATCAAATCGTGGCGCTCTCATGAACCCCGAATTTTGTCCCTGGAAATGTTGAGCTGAGCAAAAAACTGCCGGCAAATATCGCAGACTTTTACTTCCAGAGTAATGGAGCAATTATGACCGGGCAAAGAAATTGCAGGAACAATTCTGGTGATTAAAGAAGTCCTGAAAAAAACAACGGGGAAGTTATAGTCTCTAAATGCTAAAAATACGGACCCAAAATAGACAAACTACGTTGTGGAAACCGCAAACGGTCCGAAGTATTGCTCCATTTTCGTTTATGTATTTCAAGGAGTGTTGATGGTGGTCATGTAAGAAACATTGTATTTTATGCTGAACATAAAAACTACTAATAACTTTTCAGTGTTGTTTTAAATTATCTCGAACATTTTATTTCATGGGACTTTGTCATCGATTTTCGCAAAGTGTGAGTTACTTATGAGCCCTAATTGACCAGAAACTTCATTTCGCTTCATGAAATCGATGACTGCTTGCGCACATTACACAAAGAAATTGCCAGCTCACAAGAGAAACTTGAATGATTTTCAAATTATTAGTTTATCAGAGAAGCCATACGAATGAAAGTTCTTATGGATCAAAGCTCTATTTATTTCCACTCCTTTAAAGACAACCTGTTACGACCTACTTCTATGAATCGAGCGACTTGTGTTGTATCGTGATTTCCACGCAGAGGATTTTCATTATGCTGACGACCGACCAGAAGTTACACGTGCAAAAAAAATTTTCATAAAAATCTAATCAAAACTAAATGAAGTCACGATCCAGTTAATGTTTGCTATTTATAAAATTGCTCATTAGAATTGACTGTAAATTTGTGTTGAATGTTGAACTTAAGATTAAGTAATAACGGTCAACATGTTGGCTTGGATTTTTGCAGCCGTGAAGCAAACTACCGCATGCAAATATGCACTACATGACCGTACACATATTTTACGTGGAGGAAAGCAGTGTTGCGCTTCGCCGGACGAGGCTGATCAGTCTTGCAAATGCCACTCCCGGTCATTCGAAATCGATACTGAACACCCATTGCGGGTGTCCAGTATCGATTTCGAATGACCGGGAGTGGCAATGAGAGTGGATACAGGGTGGTGCAAAAAGAGCGCATGGATTTGACCGTTCTTTTTGCGCCACCCTTTACAATCACTCAGATTATTAGATTATTAGTTAGTTTAAGTCTCCCTATCCGCTACAAAGGCGATCCAAAGAGAGGAATGAGGAAGGCACCATTTAGTATGGAGTTTAGGGAACGTGGAATCTACGCAGAAAGGGCATAGAAACAGTAAGATGAGAAAGAAGTTTATGAAACAAGATCAAAGTTCAAGAAGAAAGTAGTAGGTGTTGAAAAAACAGGATAGCAGTGAACCGAAAAAAGATGGTCCGTAACAGAACAAAAACCTATTCTATTCCAACAAAAAGGAAGCCTACCTAACCCTTAGCTCGGGCCCTCACATAGTCCCCCTGGGAGCGCTAATTCTCATAGATACAACAGTTGTATCCCCCTGAGGGGTTACAATCCCTCATGTGGTGAACCTAATTCATCGCTGCCAGAGTTTATTAATGCAACTCTTGAGTTCAGGTGAGCAATATAAACATTGAAAACATGGTGATTAGATAACATGATAGTTTAAGCTTCCCTAGCTAAGACAACCAAGGCTGAGCAAAAAGAACAGTCAAACGCATATGTTCTTTTTGCGCCACCTTTTAAAACGTTAGTGTCCAAACCCACAAAACACAGAATAATAGGACGCTCAAGTTAGAGGCGTGGTGTTCATCGCAGGGTTGTCAAAATGGCTTTTCCTTGCCAAGTTACGAATTAGGAACTGAACTAGGAACTAGGCTACTCTGTCTGAAAGACATCTACGTCGATATGAGGTGAAATTATCACTTAATCCACTTTGCCAGTTTGTAGTTTCGATGAAAAGTGAAATATTCAATTTCACGATTTTATTTCACTTTGTGCGCTAGAATCTTTTTTCAAAAAATTTAGTAAAATAATTGAAATGCTATATGCTGGTTCTTAAATGAGTAAGATACTTAGTGGTACACAAATGTCACACTACGTAATCCACCTGTCAAGTAAAAAAAAATTATCACTTATGGGCACCAACAAGGTGATAAAACAAACATGGCACCGGGCCATAGGTAAACTGCAGGATGTGCTCACGGTGGAATTCATCATTCATCTATCAGGGAAAATTTAGAGCTTTGGGTTGACCTGCGAGCGCTGTCGATGAATCCAGAGAGAACTTTGCTTGTTATTTCGTTCAGTGTAATTTATCAAATTCAACTTCACAAAATCAACTGGTAACGATTAAGGAGAGCTAATTTTCCTTTAAAAACTTTTGAATGCGATTCCTACAATTCATGATTATACTGCACTGTATTACTACCTAAATCTCCTCAGACTCAAAGAAACCATTTCCACAATCCTCCTAGGATCTGAGTAATTCTGGTCGACGACGACGACAACGAGTGCCCGCCAAGCGGCTAAATCTATTATTTTAGAAAGGTTATATGGGATGAAGTGAAACGCATCCCAACTGAGCCACGCCCTTATTATGCCTAGCACGCTTCAAACAGGGAACAACCACCGCAACTCCACGAATGCATCGTTGATTCAATTTATTTTTGATAAGCAAGATACGAGCAGTAGCAGATACGCAAGATACGAGCAGTGGTAGATACGCAAGATTCGAGCAGTAGCAGATACGCAAGAGACAAGCAGTAACAGATATGCAAGATACGAGCAGTAGCAGATACGCAAGATACGAGCAGTTGCAGATACGCAAGATACGAGCAGTAGCAGATACGCAAGATACGAGCAGTTGCAGATTCACAAGATACGAGCAGTAGCAGATACGCAAGATTCGAGCAGTGGCAGATACGCAAGAGACAAGCAGTAACAGATATGCGAGATACGAGCAGTGGCAGATTCGCAAGAGACGAGCAGTAACAGATACGCAAGATACGAGCAGTAACAGATATGCAAGATACGAGCAGTGGCAGATACGCAAGAGACAAGCAGTAACAGATATGCAAGAGACAAGCAGTAACAGATATGCAAGAGACAAGCAGTTACAGATATGCAAGAGACGAGCAGTAACAGATACGCAAGATACGAGCAGTAAGAGATGCGCAATATTCGAGCAGTAACAGATTTGCAAGATACGAGCAGTGACAGATACGCAAGATACGAGCAGTAAGAGATGCGCAATATTTGAGCAGTAACAGATATGCAAGATACGAGCAGTAAGAGATACGCAAGATACGAGCAGTAAGAGATACGCAAGATACGAGCAGTAAGAGATACGCAAGATACGAGCAGTAACAGATACGCAAGATACGAGCAATAGCAGATACGCAAGAGACAAGCAGTAACAGATTTGCAAGAGACAAGCAGTAATAGATATGCAAGAGACAAGCAGTAACAGATATGCAAGAGACAAGCAGGAACAGATATGCAAGATACGAGCAGTAAGAGATACGCAAAATTCGAGCAGTAACAGATACGCAAGATACGAGCAGTAAGAGATACGCAAGATACAAGCTGTAGCAAATAAATAAAAAACAAATAAATTTTTCTTTGGGTTGAATACATCTTAGCGTTGGATTGCACGGAAATCTTGACTGTGTTGTTTCAGAAATAGAAATAAACTGTTCAATTGATTTCAGGCATTTGGGAAAGATTGTGAAACCTCAGGAAACAAGTTAGGGTGGGTAGTTCTTAACACTCTAACTGCCGCATTTAAAAATGAAGTTTAATATTCAATTCAAGTTCAAAGTCAATTGAAGTAAACAATGTTGAAGATACGAAACATAACAGGATCGTGTTTTCATTTAGATTAGATTAGGTTTTTTTTTAAATTGAGTTTGCGACCACTGGTTGGTCAGAAACATAATGAAAACTCCCTCAGTGACCAAATATGGCTCGCGTCGCAGTCAAGTGTTAATATAGAATGACGCTAGGTCGTTTCGATCGCAAGAGATAAGATGGATATGGATTGACTTGAGGTCTCAGAGTGCAATGACTCAATAAAAGCTTCTAACTAAATTAGGTGGCCCCGCAATCGTTCTGAGACGGTTTTCGCGAGCGAAATTTTATTTTTTTACCCTCCGTAGTTTGCTGATGGATTGATCCCTCTGGCCCTCGTAAATGGTCCTGCCAAAAATTCGCGCTGCCGAACTATGTTAATAAAGTTTAAAGCAGGATTCTGACTGGTGACATGCTTGCTTTGACATTTATGAAACTCAAAACACAATGCAATTCAGGCACCCTTCTTTAGTCAAAAACCAATTTTGCAAGGCATTTTCAAAGTTTTATTTATTTCAACAGGCATGAAGTCGTTGTCGGGTCAAAGCCTCTTTCATTACATTTTGAAATGACGGCCGCAGTGTTTTGCTGCCTCTCTGATAAAAAAATCATCACTTTATTGTCCGTTCCAATGTTCTATGATGCTCAGAATGGTCCATATTTCTTCTTAATTATAAAATTTGACAGACGTAAACCATTGAGATTGCTTCATTCATAATATGCTTCCCTAGTACCACATTGAAATAGAACCTGAAAGTGGAAAAAGAATCCACTTTCTTCGCTCTGAATATCAGCGTTCTGGAAATTTGTGCAGTTGACAAAAACTTGAATCAACCAAATGAAATTCCGAGGAAAATAAAATATTGTGAAGTGCGGAAACTCGTTTGTTGAAGGCCGCACGCAGCTGAAGCGTGTCGGTTGCTACCGGAAAACAGCCCAGCGTCTGCGTCTCTGGTGTGCATAATGGAGAATGCATTTCACACTTCCTCCGACTGTAGATTGCAGCAACTGACAGAGTTAAACTTCAGCTTCAAAAATGTTCGATAAACTCCTGAAATTTTCTGCCAAACTTATTAATTGAGGCTTCATATTCTTTCTCAAATCAAACTGAAATCAATTGAACAGTTTTACCAACACATGTTCTGAACATACAGCTCAGGATCCTTGGCAAGAAGTAGTTTCTAGTATCTCAGAAAGAATTATTTACAAGCAAATTAGTATTTGTGTTATTTTCAGCGAACTTTTACACGTATTCGATTATTTCCCTCAAATAAGAACGTGAAACACTACCCTCAGTAAAGTTCTTCCGTAACGAAAAATATCCACGCAGGCCTCACTTTTGCACCACGCTCGCTGTTCTTTTCTGAATTACTATTAGCTCCGCCATCTCAACTTCTCGTCCAACGAAGAAACAAACTTTGGCCTGACGAGCTTTCACTGCGGTGACGAGACTTTGAAGATAAAAGAGAAAGTTTTAGGTCTTATTTCTTGATCATTGATGTAAGAATGGGACGCGGCTGGGAACGTGTAGCGTGAGTACTCTGTCACATGCCATACAAGTAACATGCCATGCAAGTACACAGCGCAAGTACGCTGTGCTGATACACCGTTATAAATATAACAAAAATGCGTCATTGTCTTTCAGGATTCAAACAAATCAATCTCTTGTTTTTTCACAGAGCAGGTGCTTCAATGTTCGCTGATTGGTCTCTTTGATACTTTTCCCTCATGATCGGCGTTTCAGTATCTGAGTTCATGAAAATACGCAAAAGATAAGAATGTAAATGTCGGTTCACATGAACAAACAGCTTTCTCCCCACCAAATCCATGGATTTAATTTATGATTTAACGCAACTCAGCGATGTAGGGCGTCTAATTCTCAGTACTTTAGCTTAATTTGCAGCTCAAGTTTGAAGTGTATTGATTGCATTAGGATTGCGTCCGTCCCTTTAAAAGCGAACCTCTCTTCCGAAGGTTTTCCTTCGCTGTGCCTCAGAAGACACTGCTAGTTATGCCTGAGCGAGACGAAAGCCTCTCGGAGCTGTGCCTACGGAGGCAAAGAGCATTAGATTAATCTTCACGCACTAAATGCAACATCGCTTGACGCCAGGCTTCTCAAAATCGAACCTGGTTGCCTTGGTTGCGTCTTCTGCGACATCAAAGATAGCCTAAAGTACACTTGGTAAAAATGTTCAATGAAAAGACGAGCCGCACATCGACCGTGCGATCATTACATTCAGTACATTATTTTGGCGTTGAAATTTAACTTAATTTCAATGCTCATCTTCGTACGAAGGAATCATTGCGAGAAACTATTTATTGGCCTTTTTCGCTGAAAGTACCGGTAGAAATTTTTTTCAATGAATCCTGAGAACTTTTACTGTGGAGAGATGGAAATATTCTTCACTGCAATGATCGAAATTATTCTTTTTCTGACAAATGGTTATGAAAATGACCGACAAATTGTGACAGGCAAATTTGTTCAGTTCATGGGCTTTCCACTGATTATGGTTTCAGCCAATTTGTCTACTTCTTTTAAATGTATTCATTGCGCGTGTGACTCAAAGGAACTGTTAGAAGATAAAGCGAATAGGTTTCTCGGTAGAACATTTACGAATGGACTTATTTCTGATGACGTTTAAATAAATTGTAAGTTGGGGTCAGCAACTTCGGTATTGCCTACTGACTCTTCGAAAAATACACTTAATCAACGTTCTTCATTAGACAAATATTTTTAGGCCTAAGCGAAAAGTGATTTTTAAACGATTTCAGTTTTTTCAATTCTTATTTCATGTAAAGTATTCCATCGGAAGGACTAGTTTTCTTTTATTCAGGAAATTTACTCTGTCCGTGATGGTTTGATTTTCACTACACGGGACTTGGGAACAACCCAATAGAGGGCCACTCGGCCAGGTTTTGTAGCCATATTCTTTTCTATTTCATTGGATGTAGCGCGTCCTGATCATAGTCCTGCGTAAGTCTGGAGGTGTTTTGTCTCCCCTATTTTGCTCAAGGGATCGCTATCTAGTTATTGTTCAGGATAGAGATCGTTAATTTTAAAGCTCACTTTTGTATTAACATTCAAACTGTTCAACTAAAATTGTCGACATATCCTGAGCCATCACTTGACTATATTTTATGCACCAATGCTGCAAACATTTTCATCCTGGGTGACTAAGCCTCATAAGTAGGGCTGTGACAATATGCTCTTATCACATTATCACAGCCCTAATAATCACCCACATTTGCATGTATGTGATTTGTAATAAATCAAATACATGTGGTTTAATACAATGTGTAAATTCAAGTGTAAATCACAATCATACGCATGTATGTGTGTGATTATTAGGGCTGTAACATGATTAGAGCATATTGGTACAGCCGTACTCATAAGACTGCCGATATTCAGGAACTCCATGGGACTGACGACGGGATAAGTTCCATCGTATAGAGCTTCTGCAAATCTGCCTGGTATTGCTGCTGTGCCTCAAAAACAGACGCCGTTTTTGGTCAGCATATGTCTGTGTTTTAGGTCTCGCCTAGTTTCTTTTATATTTGCCTTTTGTATTTTCGTCATTTATGTAATGTAGCTTTATTGCATTTGTAGTAATTTTTTATCCTGAGTATACTAACAGATGAGAATGACTCTAAGCCGACGTATTAATTTGCCTGTGGTGATTTTTGATATACGTTATGTTTTAGACGAGTTTGCTTGACAAATAAAAGGAAAGGATGCGATAAATTAAAGAAAGCGAGTTAACGAGTCCTTGCTGAGTTAGTGATTAACTCATTGACCTGGCTATATTTAAATAGACCCTTAAACCCATTAATGGTTTAACTAGTCCCTCGAATCTTTGTAGATGTCAACGGCAACACAAGAGCATTAGATCATTGTACCAACAATTTCACCTTATGACCTTTTTGAAAAGTACAAATTGACCATGTTTTTGACGGGAGTAAAAGTATTTCCTGTTGTAATATGAAATGTCGGCTAATGTTTTCAACATCGTATTCCTTTAATTGCTGGTCAGAAATAGTGATAAATAACATTTTTTAACGTAGGCATACTTTCCCAAAAGCCCTCGCCGTTGGGAATCTTTTTTAACCTATCCTCGCACACTAGGCTTTAATTCATGGATTCTTAAAAATTGCAAAAGAAAAACAGGATTTAAAAAATTGTCCTAATTCCCTACTTCAAGAAAAAATTTGCTGAAAACTGCCATTTAGTCAGAGGTGAATTGATATTAGGAAATATTTAGCCTTCTTTATTCTGTTGGGAAATTTACTTTATGAAGTCTAACCAGTAAACTGAATGTTTAAACGAGCAGCTATTGTCGAGTTATATCAGGCGGGTGAGATAAAAGCTGAGATTGTCAAGTTGCTGATAGCCCAAAACGTTGAGATCACACTCGGCGTCGTTTCGACAAACTTGGGAACTACCGAAGGCAATCCTCGAAACTGCCTCCCTCGAACTTTCCGCCTCCCCAAAATATTTGAAGCTTGAAAGAAGCATTCAGTCGAAACTCAAAGAGGTTAATACTCAACCTAGCGAGAAAAACCATTGCAAATGAATAAACTGAGAAACATTACAAATAAACTCGACCTCGTCGCAGTTCAAGGTGAAAAGGGTTAGCAAGTCACAAACTTTCAAAAGAAGAAACGAGTGCTTAGAACAAAGGTTCTTCAGAATAAGGTCAGGAAGCGCATCCTGACAGATGACATCTTGTTTACAGATAAGAAACTTTTCACAGTTCAGGTGCAATGAAACTGCCAAAAAGACTGCTAGTGGAGACTCTAGCAAGCATCTCAAACTCCCATAAAAACGGATTTTTGAACTTGAAAACCATCTTTTGCGCAGCTTATAAAACTGCTGCTGCCATTTGAGCTGCTGTTCATAAAGCATAAACATCTCTCAAGTGTCTAGGAAAACTAATCTCGCACCCCAAACAAACTTCAGCTCCTGCGTTTAAGGAATTTAAAAAGCATTTCAAAAACGGACCGTTCGCTTTCGAACATGACGATGCGCCCTGTGATCTCACACAATAAAGAGAACACAACTGAAGGAAGAGGACCGTTTCTGAGAGCTTGGCGCGAGAAAATGAGCCTCCCGAATCGTTCTCTGATCTCAAATCAATGTATTTTTCTGATTGGTTCATTCCGGAGCATGCCCGAATCATCGTTTTATCTCAAATCAATGTAGTTTTCTGATTGGTTCATTTTGGAGCACCGAAGCCTGTGGTATTTTTCTCCCAACAGAAACTCATAAGCTCTTTTTTTAAAAGCACGGAGAAAAATTCGTGAAGGCAGTGAACATGACATCTTTCAAGGCAGAAACGAGTTTGTGATTTCGACTTTGGGAACATTCTTGCATTGGAAAATAATCAATTGTATTTCAGAGAACGGGTGCTAGTAGATTTTGCGGACTTCACATTTTTTTTTCACCGAAAACAAAATAAAGTGAAAAATTATGTCCTTCAAAGGACTTTGTCTGCCTTCTGAATTTTGCTAATAAAATTTTAAATTTGAACTTGTAAATTGAATATTTGGAAGATAACAAGTTAACGCAGCGTGATTTAATAAGTCTTACGCTAGGACGTTCCTCTTCACGATGCTATAGTTACCGTGGATTTTCCTCTAAAAGTTGCGACGGAACTTACCGTAAGTTCGAAAAAAATAATATCGTATCCGTCAGTCAGGAATTCATGTCCTCTCCAGTTGGAGGAGACCTCAAAAGAGCCCCAACATTTGAGGCAATGCGACCACAATTAATGCGAAACTTTCGTTGCATTTTTCTTATCTCGCTCCGACAGTTGCGCGCTGAGTTGCTTATTTCGCCTCCTGCAACTTCTGCTTTGCGAAATTCCTTGATTTCACTTTAGCATATCGCTTCAGGAAGTTGACATCGCATCACATTCACGTAACTCTAACACGAACTTTCTTTTTATTTCTGTGCAAATAGCTGTTTTTTTCCCTAGAATGAACTGCTTTTGAAAATATCGCACTAAGCCAATTCCACTGCAAAATTCCCGCTGTAAAACAACTTATAATAATTTCCCTTAATACGTATTGCTTTCAGCAAACAAGTTTTAACTCATTTCGCCATGTGAAGAAGATGTGTTCATGAAGCTGCTATGTTCTTCTGAATTGTACACGTACGAGATGTACGATAATTAATCCTTCAAAGAATTTTTTACTAAACGGGGAAAAAGGGCCAACCATATACGCAAACCATTGCAGCAAAAAATTAAATATTATGTCCGTAACGTGAGGAAAATAACATTGATGATTTTTGAAGTAACATTCTTCTGTACTTAGATTGAAAGAAATGCTGCACAAGAGTACGCCCTGGACTTGGCGCACACACACACACACACACACACACACACACACACACACAGCTCAACGTACACTGCACCGCGTCCACACACAGCACTACGGACACTGCACTATACACTTCGTACACTGCTTCACGTACACACTGCATTTCATACCCTGAAACGCGTACACACAGCACTACGTTCAGTGCGCTATACACTACGTACACTGCTTCACGTATACACTGCACACGTACACTTTATCGCGTACACACAGCACTACGTACACTGCACCGCGTACACACACAGCACTACGTTTACTGCACTACGTACACTGCACTGCTTACACACACAGCATTACCTACACTTTACCGCGTATACACACAGCACTACGTACACTGAGCCACATACACACAAAATACTACGTACATTGCACCACATACACACACACAGTACTGCGTACATCTATGCAGCGAGCGATAGCGTAGCCAATACACTCTCACCATTTCTCGTAATCCAACGTAGCCAATACACTCTCACCATTTCTCGTAATCCAACGTAGCCAATACACTCTCACCAT
>JACJUY010007751.1:17771-31936 GCA_014220935.1 Platorchestia sp. MABIK
TTTAAAATTAAAGACTTCTTCTCTATTTCTCTCATTGTAAAATTGCTTCACAAAAAATTTTTCTTTGTACACCTATGATTTTTAAAAGAATAATGCTAATTTCACGAGAGTGTGTTCACATGTTCTTGGTGATGGCTGTTTCACCATCACACTGTGTAGATCACCCACTGCCCTCGGCATGTTCTGCATTGGAGTTTTGGGACAACGTTGGCATGAATATCAAGTGTCTTTCTGTCGCTGATCTACCTATTTTAATTGTTTTCACGCAAACACCTTTTCAGCTTGTACTTTTCTCTTTATTTTGAAGCCTTTGAAAATATTTCAAGTTTTATTTACCGAGCAAGCAGTGCCTCCATGATCCTGATCTCTTCGTCGGCGCAGATAAATTGACGCCCACACGTGAGGTTGGCGAGTTGCGCTGTGAGGACACGTCTGTGAGTGTGGGGCCGCCTCCGCCGCTGCCCCCCGATTATTGGACCAAATGGAGCGGATACCGGCGCTCGCAAATCCATGGCAAGTTTGTGATAAAGTAATCCTTTCTATTGCTTCGATTTTCTTCTGGGATTAAGTGTGTAATATTTTGCAAAATGGAGACGCCGGGCGGAACGAATAACAAGAAAACTCTCTTATTTGACCACCTTACTCTCTTCTTTTGAGGTATGATCTGAAAGTCAGTGCAATGGCAAACAAATCGCGATTGTGAAACGAAGAATCAATAATGATGGTGAAAGAAAGGTTTAAAATTGATGTTATGGATTTTCTAATTTACCATTTTGTGAATACAGTGATGTTTTCTTACTGGCTCAAGAAAATTCAACCACTAAACTTGTGACCGTCTCTCATAAATTACTTCAGTTGTACTCGAGGATTATAGCAGCAAATGGCTACCATCCACCATGCTGTGTGTGTTATTAAGTGCGCCGATCAGTCGTCATACTGGTCGTAATCTTTGTTCTCCCCTCAATACATCTCTAGATAACGTTTTCCAAACATGCTCTTCTAGTATTATTACTGCTAGTAATGAGTTTGAAATATAAAGTTCGTGTTTTATAAAATGTGTCTCTCGCGTCTTAAAATGATTTCTCATTTTCAAGTTAAAGCCCCCCCTTGCAATCGTGTCAAGTATGCATACGCTGATGAAATAGTTTCATCAGCGGATAATATGTTCCATTGTTTAAGCTTGAAAAGTCAAGTTTTCATGGTCGTTCAACATGTTTGCAATTTTTGTTAAATATTAGCTATTAGCTAATTGTCATGGAAGTAACTTTATTTGCATATTAGCTATCAGTTCAAAAACGATTAAAAATCAATTCCGTCTGAGAAGAGGATTACAAGAATAGTAGATCTTGAAAATATTTTGGTAGTAAAACTCATTTCGTACAGTTGTCCATCTTCGGCTACAAATCAGTAAAACTTGGTGAAGGGACTTCAGAAAGGGACTAGACTTTAGAAACATTACTAGACTTGAGAAACATTCTACCTCTGTATCACCTGTGGTAAATAAATTCTTTAAATTGTTTAAAGGGAACGTTGAAAATTTTCAGTTTACCTTTGCGTAGCAAAAATGCTACTGGCATTATTGACCAACTTCAATTACGGTGCGTTTTTTATTTATCTTTGATTCTTGATAGCTTTGTTGGTAACCAGTTCGTGCTTGAAAAGTTCAAATTAAACATTATCAAAATCCTCCATCTAATTTTTAATTGATTTATTCAGCAGTAAATGTTTCTTTAGCTTTTATAGCTGTCATTGTGGTCATGCTTGTTTGCCTTTGTGTAAGGAATTTTGATTTAAGCAGATAGCATGAGCACTGAAAAACATTGTGAGAGTGGTTGTGCTAAATTACGTGTTTGCAGGTGTTGTGACGTACGTCTGTGAGCAACTGCGCAGTTGTCGTACAGTCTCTGAGCTGCCTCCGCCACTGCTGCGCATCCTGCACACGCATGCATGTCGTGGTGAGTATGTTTGTGCTGCTGTTCACGTAAACGAAGTATGATGACATTATTTTTCTGGGAGCCGAATCACGTACTTGTAACATCTGTTTGCTAGCGCTTCAGTCGCGCAGACCATATCGCTCCAGTCTCACGAAAATCAGAAGAGCGAGTGTGAAAGGGGATTAACAAGCTCTAATTTCATTAGGACTACAAAGTGGGAGTTCCAGCCCCTTTTCAACAGGACGGCAAGGATCGCAGTACGGTGCGCTTGGCCATTTTGCTTCGATGCATTCGATCAGTGTGTTTCCTCTGCTCTAAATTTCGTTAAGATTGAAAAAACAGCGGCTATTCGCCGATATTTTCCGCATTGTTATTTTCATTGGCTGACTCACAAGCACTGTTAGCTTTGCTCATGTTTGCGGTTGACGTCGACGACAGCGATTCCTTGCTAAGATTTCCCGTTTTTTATGTCATTTTTTGTAGAAACGGGATTAAGTTTGTGAGTTTTTGAAATGTTAGTGCATCTCTTACCAGACTTATTCACCAGTTCTCGTTTTGATATTCCTATGATTTTAATGTATACTTTGTCTATTTTTTTGTTTGTTTATGCCATGAAATATTTTTACTGATTTTTCTCGGGTTATCGAGTATAGTTGTTTGCCTGGGTTGCGCAGGTGCGATACGGTTTGGTACGGGCCTGCGCAGGTCGCAGTGCGTGTCGCTGCTGCGGGCGCTGAGCCGCTGCCGCCTGCCGTTCCAGTGCGCGCACGGCCGCCCCTCCCTCGCCCCTCTGCTGCTTCTTCATCCCCCTCCCCCTCGTGTCGTGAGTTAATTTCATTTACCAATTCAATGAGTTGTAATACTTTTGACGTCTGAATGTTCCCGCTTAGGTGAGGTTTTGGACAAGAGTTCATTTTTCTTGAACCGAGACCCACCAAATCGCTAGAATGTGATTCTTTGCCTACACTCGATGGAAAAGTGAATAGAAGGAGAATTTTACGGATCATTACGTCCATGGTGCAATGTTCTAGATATGGTTAACAATGGAGACTGAACTGCAATGCTGTAGTCAGGCTGACATAGTTGGCGCTTATGTGATTTGAGAATTTTATGCACTTCTTAGAGCCGTAGAATTCTTATTTTTGAGACTTCGGTGTTTAAGAGTTCTGTTCTTCTCATCTAGTTGTTTCCGTGCGGAGGGTATCCGTGTGGGAATACATCTTGTGCATAGATCACCCATTTTCCTTAGTTCATATTGAATGGGCCCTTTTCTTCGCTCTCTAGAGATCGCCTTAGTTTTGGCTAGGGGGTCGTAAAGTAACTAATGTAATTATAATTGAAGTTGTGGTCATGCTAACCGAATTTTATGTTGACAATTCTTCTTCATTCAGATAAGCAAATAGACATAAGAACAATGTGAGCTCCTCCTACACAATACTATTGTATGTCTGAGCATCTTGCAAGACGTAGCGCTTAGAGATATCTTGGTTGCTTCTTGCAGCCCAAATTGATCCGGTGTGTTATAAATTTTGTCTCCGCGTTAAGATGCTGTGTTGTCCATTTAACTCATCCACTTAGTGAAGAGCTTGAGAACCTGTCATTCAGTGACTGCATTGAGCAGAATTCCTGTCAACGTATTTCATTTAAGTGCAGATAATTTGGCATGAGTTATTGTCGACAAAATGCATTTTATCATTTTGAAAATTATAAACAAAATTTAGAACCGCAACACACGTGGCTCCTGCCACGAAAGTTCTTCATATTCCTATGATCAAACTAACCAGCAGTTGCAGATCTTCCCTAACTTATAAGGTTTCTTGCTCTCAATAACGCTGTCGATGAGAAACTTCACATCACTAGTAATAACAGAGTATCCAATCTTGTGTCCAGGGTGTGAACCTGACCAAACTGCGTTGCCTGCCGTCCAGCTCTGAAGATGCAGCTCTGCAACGGTCGCCTCCTCTGCAGCCGCGCTGCAGCTCTGGTGATGTACAGTGATTCTAATGGGTGCACGAAATCTTGTGCGACTTGACGTTTAATAAACTGTTTTGCAGAAATGCTGTATTATTATCATAGTAGTTGACGTGTGGAGGACTCACAAAGATGCACTAGGCTCTGTTTCTTTAAGCATTGTTTGTTTTGTCTCAATGAGCGACGTTTTTGCTCTATCAAGAAGCAGCTATTTTTCCCATGATAGTTAACTTTCAGCACCTAAAAAATTCCCAGTTTGCACTGGTTATCCGTAAAACATAGAGCATGACATTTTCTCGTCTAGATGAAGTTATCAGCGAATGTACCGGCCCACCCAGCCCAGCCATTCAGGGCTAAATATGTGAACATGAGAGATTTGTGTTTATGAAGGCTGCACTTCTGTTTGATTCAGTAGTAATAGTCGATTCTGAGGAGCCATGGGAACAGAACGTAGAGGTTGTATTTAAGTGAATAACAAGAGGAAGAAAAGTTAAGTGCAGAGTAATGGTATATATTCTCAGTTGATGATAGAGCATCACTTTCAGGCATGAAGAATTGGGAAAGGGTGGTGGTGGTGGTAATAGGACATACATAGAAAACTAATCGGAAGAAAATATTGAAATGGACTGTGCTGGATTTGGTACGAGTTTGCCCGATTGTCATGGAAGTTAGTCTTTCGACCATTTCTGCAAAGGAAATATGTAACTTTAGAAGTACTAATAAGTAGTACTAAAATATATCGAGTGATATGAGTAGATACAGGGAGAAATGAGGGCTCATGTTAACGTGACTACAATAGCGCCGTCGACAGGATTTGATGCGACATGTCGCTAGGGCATAACGAAAGAACGCATGGCATCTTGAAGTGTTGAAGTCTCGCATTATCAGCGTCATGCCTTCTTGTTTTGTGATCCAAATAGCGATATATGACTGGGATAACCTGCTTCGTCTTTGTCAATATCCCTGCCGTAGACTAGAGCCCGTTTACAAGGCAAAAAATTAGAACACTGTCAAGTCCAAAAGAATTATTCGATATTCATCAGAGAAGTTCGAACTCTGACTCAAGGTTAAGAACAGTCTTGACCGTCTACAGTATATGATAAGAATATGGCAACCGTAATGTTCTAGAAAACAATATCGTTCAAAAAAAACGCTTAATGTGAAAGAATTCAAAGACGAGGCACAACGTACCAACATATTACGTGAATGTGTCATGACAAAATGACAAGACAGCTACGCCATTTTCCTCAACACCCGTTTTCCTCTCAAACTAAGAGTACCGCGTATATTTTGAGCTCTGGTGTGACCTCTAAACACAATATCCTAAAATTGAGAACAACGAAACATTCTTCAATAAATTTTCAAATGAAACTTCTCGTCTGTTCCATCAGTAAACCGCTAATGCACATCTCACATCTGCTGAGCGGCAGGCATCAAGCCAACTAAGCAGTGAGTCAGACTAGTAGTTGCCTAAGGTTCTTTGATGTCATCGTATGAAGTGGACAGAATTATTTTCTCAAGTGCTTATTTCCGTAGCAAAATTCAACCAGATCGATGAAGCCGACAGACCAAGCGCCGCATTGCAGCTGCCTCATGCAGGCCAGCGCATCTCGCCTAGTCACACAAACGCACATTCAAGACCCGCCACAGGTATAGTCTTGGACGACGCACACAGAGGGCCAATAAGGGTGGTCGCGACATAAGTAAAATTGTAGCACTAGATATGATTTTCCTCCGAGATATGGATGTATAAGATGTTAGTTTAAAGGCGTTCCAAAGAGAAAAGTGAAGAAGGCACCATTAAGTATGGAGTTAGGGGAGCGTGGAATCTATGCACAAGGAGAAACAGTAAGTTGAGAAAGTTCATAGAACATGATAAAAGTTGAAAGTAGTAGGTGCTGAAAAACAGGACAACAGCGAACCAAAACAGGACAACAGCGAACCAAAACAGATGGTACTTAACATACCACATATTTAATTTTAACAAAAGAAGGCCTACCTAACTTAAGCTCGGGACCTCACCTATTCTCTTAAGAGCGCTTTGTCCAACGGATACAATAGTTGTATCCCCTGAAGGGAGATATGGATTGAAGCGGCTACCTAACACGAGTATGGAGCTTACAGACGAGGCTGTCTATTTTCTCTTCCAAGACCTAGAATTCACCATTTTGTGGGGAAGTGCAAGACACATTCGATTCTGTAAAGCTTGCATGGATAAATCGCCATGTTGGTGAGAGGAACACCCAAACACGGGTTTGGTACGAATTGAATTAAATTAACTGAAATTCCATCGTACGGTTCCAGTTACATCAGATAAAAATAATACACCAAGACACACATCGGTTAATCAAATCATTGTCTCCAAATCACACGAAAAGCTCATAAATCATCCCCTCTTCCTAAAGCTAATGCAATTTCTCAACTTGATCCCCAAAAAAGAAAACGGTAAAATGTGAACAAATATTAACAAAAAACTTATACCTCTACAGAAAATACACTTAGGAACAAATTTTTGAGCAGTATGAGGCTATTAGAGGAAAAACCATGCTTGTTTTTGGTCTCACTGATCATGACTCGACAAACAAGTCCCAGTTCAGATGACGGCCTTCATTCCCGTACAAAATAGTCGCTGCTTTCCCAGAGGTAGCACAGGGGCCTTACACTCGCAACTGACACTTAGAGGACTTTATTTTTCGTCACTTGTAACTCCGAGCAGCTAAATCATGAGTGCACGTTCCTCTACCACATCCTGAGAAATTCTTCTCCTCCCGTATCGGTGTGAAACAGTATATAAAGCAACAATTATAAACAAATCGCTTCGTGGAATCTCCATTCAGGTTATTTAGAAAACAGAACAGAAGCGGGGTGGTCCTTTGCTTAGAGAATTATAAAAGCACAAGTTACGATGTGGCAACAACAGAAAATGCCTGTAGGCTGATTTTTTTTATTTCCATCAGTTTCTTTCTATGGCAGCAAATGACAAAAACAAAGACAAGCCTCACTGTTGCCAGAATACATTATTTCAAGCGGTCATGAGGTTTTCTTGACATCATTGCACAGATTTTATTTTTATCACTACAGATTCTGTATTACGAGTATAATTTCCTTATTATTTACTAGTTAGGAAACCGGTCAACATAATCAGCAGTGTCTAATAAATCTACGACCAATTCACCACGTAAACTAACGTACATTAAAATCTCTCATAATAAAGTCAGCAAATAATGTACACTATCGAAGTAATTCACAGAATATAAAAATACAATCATATTTAATAGTAAAACTGAAAACCGAAGAAAATACAAAGAAAATGTTTTTTTTTTAACCAGGAAACTTCTGTTATGGTGATACTTTAAAAAATTAGTCAATAAAAATACACTCTCTTTTGCATTTTCTCGGTTTTCACATTTACAATGAAATCCAGACTATAAGAAGAGATAAACTATATAGAATAAACAAAATATTTCACGCAGGAAAGATGGCAGCCAAACACAGTGTTGCTCCCACGTTCTCTATTAATTCGAGCCCATATTTAGCAACAGATCAGCGCTAAAAATTACATAGTACAACGGCATAATAGATAAATAATCGCTCGCCAGTTAGCACTATATCAGAGCTGGCATCTATGAGCCAACTAGTCAAAGCGACCATGCAACGCAATTCTTCTGAAAATATAAACCAAGATCAAATAAATGGCACGACGTGTGAACAGAGCAAGTCTCATAGACGAAACCAAAGTCGTAAACTTAAAGAGTACAGGAACTCACTTGCAGTTCTGTTGAACTCGTTACAAACTGAAGAATTGAGTTATTTCTGTGCAGCGTCCAGGTAACAACTTAATACCCAAAATTGAAAACATTTTAACGAGGATCAAATATATTCAAAGAGTAGGCAGAGATCATTGAGAGGGAACGACGACAAATGAGGTCATTCCAGAACTATTAGGTACCAACGCCGTAGCCAGAATACGGTGGCGAGGCACAGTTCTTGCAGCCAGCAAAATTGTACGCTTCCTATTCACTTATGTGACAGTAGCTCCTAAAGCCTTCGGCAGCAACCAAATTGACACCTGATGTACTGTTTCTACTCCTTTTAGCTTCAACATTTTCACACGTGCTCTGTATAGAGTAAAAAATGTAGGAGCTGCAACATACTGACACAACTCGCAGTTTCCATCAAGCGCTGTTGCTTTTATGATTTGCCAACAGCGTTCAGGTGAACATGCCTGGTACACCTGAACGAGTCAGGCTTGCCTGAAAAACAATTATCTAGACAACAGCAATTACAAAAAGCCTGATCTGGAGCCAAGAGTTCATGAGAGAATACACGGCATGACTTAGCCCTATTATACCTGATGCAACAACCTCGCCCTACTCAGGACATGTCAAGTTAGGGCTAGATGCTGTACTCCACATTGGGCACATAGAACAAAAGTTAAATAAAATCATTGATCACGACACGTAACTTGACAAGGAAACATCCAGAGCGCAATACATTGTAGCTACACACTTTTTTTCATACTATACCGTCCACCACATTCAGCTACATTCTAAAGCGTTTTATATTTCTATCCAGACGACAAAACTACATATGTATTTATAAACAAAACTATCAACTTGCATAGAACTAAGGAGAAGGAGAGAGGAGTAAGAGAAGTACATATTTAGAGCAGCAGGCTGTAGCGAGATGCAGGCAGTGAGGAGGCATTCCCACCGCACTCACTACAGTGAGCTCGGTGCAGCAGCGAGATGGAGCCTTAACGTGTCGCAGTCACTGAGTTCCGAGCATCAGATACACACAATTTTCCATTGAAGTAAATTATCGAGCGAGATCAATTAGACTACCCAGAAAAAAAAAAAACTGCACCTACAGATCACAAATGATGAACTATCCTACTGTTGAGAAAAATGAGAAAATAAGGTCAAAACTAATAAAAAAAAAAAAGTATATAGGTATTTGGAAGAGATGAGATGGACACTAACTTGTTGCAGCTAATGCTCGTCGGCAGTGACATCAGAGGTGGACGATGCTTGCTAAGAAGACAATCATCCATACTGTACTTAATTGGCTGCTATAATGACCAGGCCCATAGTAGCCATGTTACTGAGTATGTAACCCACTGCAATGATGCCCATCCTCACAGTAGCCTTGTTACTGAATGTAATTGGCTGCAATGATGACCGGCCTCACAGCAGCCAGGACACTGTCCCAATTTGCTAGCATGGAGACAGATGACCCTGAACACCTAGACAGAGGCAACAGAGAGCCACCACAGGCATGACACAGCGCTGTGCATCAGTACCAAAGCAACATATGCTGTCCACTGCAGTCAGGCCACTGTAGTAAGTGGAGAGAAGAGCGCCAAGTCTTTGAGAGGATATCAGCAACGCCAAAACATTCAGGATATCACGCACTTTGCGTCAGCAGGTAGAGAGCCTTCTGACTTCTCGATCTCAAGCACTGCTTTTGTGAAGACATCACTCACAATCTGCACACACAAACATAAGCGAATATTAGAAAACTCGTGAGAACAATTCTATACCTGGAGCATATTTCAAGTAAAAATTTAAAAATGACAAATATAACAGTTATCATTTTTTGCAAACGTAAAATGCGAACTATCTTTCAAGTCGACATCACAACCTAACACAAATTACAAGAATGAAGGAGGGGCAATGCTGCTCCTTGTTACAACTACTAAAACTCCACGCATTTAAGGAACATGTTTGATGTGTAAATTTAGAGTAACTGACTGTCACAATTAAAAGAGTGCGAATAAGCAGGAAAACATAGTGATACTCGAAGTACTACAGGTAGCAATGCTTTTATTTGAAATGAAAATCAGCAGTTGACAACCTACCGCATTCCAAGATTTATATGAGTCTTCTTGTAACCCAGAAAACCAATACACTACTTCCTTTTTTGACGAGGAGGCTCTTTAGGAGTAACGCATAATCACCCGGATACTTCATACAGTAAGTTATCAACATAAGATTACAGCTGCAACCTTCTCGTGCATGTGCCATTAAGTAGTTCAGCGCGGAAGATCATGCAAATTTTTGCAACTTCTTTGGCGTCTCGTCAGAGAAAACTGGAACCGAACTTACAGCAGCAAAAAAGTTACCTCTGCCCACACAAAACTGCACCCTCTAGATGTAAGTTTATAAGAAGGAGCAAATCCTGAGGAGATTTGAACTTCCATATTCGTAGGTGACCACATCAGACGTTATGTTTATGCTTCAGAAGATACCTATGCCAATCTCGTATAAAATGCACGATCTTGGTGGAAACTGAGCTGAACCACAACTGCACTACACAGAGCAGACCCAAAAAACCAGGCCGTGTAAAGAAAATTTATAGTCCCAAAACCTGCTTAATTTTCTAGTGAGATCAATTGGACTACCCAGAAACAAAAGTAACTGCACCTACAGATCACAAATGATAGACTATCCTACTGTTGAGAAAAATGAGAAAATGAGAAGGTCAAAACCTATTAAAAAGTAGATAGGTATTTGGAAGAGATGAGGTAGACACTAACTTGCTGTAGCTAATGCTCATCGGCAGTGACATCAGAGGTGGACGATGCCTGCTAAGACGACAATTACTCATACTGTACTTAATTGGCTGGGAACAAAATAGCATTGTAACTAATTCAATGCTATGGTGCAAAGCTTCTCAGGTGAGTACCATTATAAGTAGACTATCCAACTCTATCCTATCTACTTCCCTTCCTCCTTCATGATGGCTGTAGCACTCCAGAACAACACAACACTCACATCCCTCCTCTTAGCAGTGGTCTCGATGAACATGGCCCCCCAGGCATCAGCGACACGCTTGCCTTCCTCAGTGCTGACGACTCGTTCCTTCTGTAGGTCGGTCTTATTGCCCACCAGCACTACTGGCACACTGCTCACGTCATGCACATTCTTGAATTTGCTAAGTTTTGCCAGCAGAGTTAGCTTTCAAATCATGCAAGATAACTTGTTTAAAGTTTTAAATTATCAAGATGTGACTTCACAATTTGATGAATCAATGAGATAAATGCAGAGAAAATATAAAGGATGAGTTCAAGTGACACAATAATGAAACAAAGCATTCATGGCACAGCTGCCAAACAAAAATGGTGAATTATCTTGAAGAAATGAAAATTAAACGAAGGTATCCAGTTACCCAAACAGCAGATGCACCATATCATTTGAAAGCCACTATTCCTATTAAAAAATATAATAATATAGTGAAAAATGGAAGGAGCTTCCACACCAAAATTGAGTAGAACACTGTTTTACATCTTCTTCATTAAAGCCACTGCCACAGTTAGGAGATTATTGATGTAATGCACACAAGCTGTTTGTAGAAGCTGAATTAATTGAACTTTATCCAGTGGAAAATTTTTGGACAGCAGCTGATTTTCATGTTTGGAAAACTTTCAAGGAATTGTACATCTACACGCACATATTTTATTGGTTTATCATACATTATGATTTTCATGTTGCGATAGTCTACTTCTATTGTTCTTCCCTCAAAATAACTTGGATATTTCCTATTCAAGAGTTCACCGTTACTGGGTAGTTCATTTTGATGACAGCAGCTGTTGAATTACACTTCAGGGCCATAAAATCACATACATTTCAGCCTCAAACTTTCCCCCTTTCCTAACACCTGTGAAAATCAAACATCAAATACAATGCAAGGAAATTTAAAAAGTTTAAAGATTTCAGTCAACAACACAAATAGCTCCAAAATCATCACCCTGTAATGTCAATATGGTATATTTCTCACTGTGCATGCAAGCTTATTTTGATGAAGAAATTTTAAATTTCAGAAACTAGTGTTCATGAATTTTCCTTTGTTGTAAAGAATAGCACCCAAAGTTGACTGCATACAAGTTAAACTCAAATCACTCATAAAAACCTTAAATTTCTAGAAAACTTCCAGTATTAGCTATTATTAATAAAACTGATAAATGAACTTTCTTACCCATGCTATAAGTTTTTATGATACATCTAGGACCTATGTAATGGGGTGTGGCAAGGCAGATCATGCAACACTGAAAATTGCTTTGCCCTTCACAGAAGAAATAAAGTCTAAACTGAATGCTAACAGCTTGGGAATTGATTAATTCAAATATCTAAAAACACTGGATGACTGATTTCAAAAGAACACAGCAAGATAACATGACAGAGCTGCCAGCAAGACAAGCTCATTATTTTCCTGCCGGCAGGCAGAGCAAAGGCACCACCATCCTCCGGAGTATTTGTGTACAGCAATTATGACTGGCTGCTGGGTGAGCAACAATGACAGCTAGGTTTAACTGACTAGTAGTGAAGTGTCCCATTCACACAGTGCAGTATGTTCTTTTATCATATTTCTCATCAGAACCACAGACTCTCAGCAGCACAATCAGATGCAGTGTCAATACAAACACTACTCAGGTATGACAACAAAAAGATTCAATTCATGTAAGTGGGCTAGGTTTTACAAAGCAAAAGAAATGCACAGTAACTACAACAGCCATTGATAAAATATACTCACGTAACTTTCCCAATCATATTCAAGAGTTTATGGTAGAGATTTTGAACTACTTGGAAGCTTTTTTCATTGGTGATGGAATACACAAGCACATAGCCATGGATGCCCATGCTGTACTGCGCAGGGAAGGAAGAATACTCGTCCTGGCCGGCGGTGTCCACGAGCTCAAGTGTGTAGTCTTCCCCCCGCACCTGTAGCACACGGCCCAATTAAATTTAATCCCACATGCTATCATTGTTGAATGAAAAAGAGCATGTAGTTTAGGAAATTTAAATTACAATCAAGATCGGGGTTTTTCAATGCAGTCTAAAGACAAGGAGTGAACTCGCAGTTTCAATGCTATGAAGGTAAAGCAAGAAGAAAAGTACTCAGGTCAAGATTTCTGAGTCACTGAACTTTGAGCCACAACGACCTGCATATTCAGTAGTGAGACAAAGTACCAGGATAAAAATGGTGCACCAGGAAATGAACAAAAACTGTCACTCTTAATCTTTGCTTAGGGCACATACACTCGTCATAAATCAATAATTATGAATCATGGCCTGTTTCTAAATACTTTCTCATTCTAATGGTGTAGAAACTGTACATATACCTGCAGCAATTACTTAAAGAGTATCTGGTCAGATTAGATTAGTCGTTAGTTTTAGCCTCCCTACCCGCAGCAACAAATGCGATCCAAAGAGAGGAAGGAGGAAGGCACCATTTAATATGGAGTTAAGAAAATGCGGATTCTATGCAGAAAGGGCACAGAAACAGAAAGTTGTGAAAGAAGATTATGAAACAAGATCAAAGTGGAAGAAGAAAGTAGTAGGTGCCAAAAAACAGGACAGCAGTGAACCGAAGAAACGTGGTCCTTAGCATAACAAAAACATTTTATTTCAACAAAAAAGAAAGTCTACCTTACTCTCAGCTCGGGCCCTCACATTGTCCCCCTGGGAGCGCTAATTCCCATAGATACAATAATTGCATCCCCCTGAGGGGGTATCTGGTCAGATGCTGCTCAAAGTATGTATATATCAATTCATTTCAACTAAATATTTTATCTCTAGGAAATGATTACCTTCATGCAATGAAGATTATATGTAGAAAAAATGTTAGTATAAAATATGCAGTCACAATAACACAGCAAGAGAGAGAAAAAGCCAGACTAAGAGAAACAAAAAAAAGCAAGAAAGGGATAGAGTAGGCTGTCTAGATACTTCAAGTTCTATATCTTCTTGCTATTACCAAAGAATAGATTAGATGTTAGTTTAAGCCTCCCTAACCACAACAAAGACATTTCAAAAAGAGGAAGGCACAAGTTTGTATGGAGTTACAACTAGAGAAATTTTTTTATGAAACAGGACATAATTTGAAGAGGAAAGTAGGTGTTGAAAAACAGTGAGCAGAGAAATGATGGTCTGTAACAAAACAAAAACTTATTCTATTTTATCAGAAGGAAGGCCTACCAGACCTTTAAGGTGAGCGTCCCCCTTTTGGACCTTTTTTTTTTATTATTGAACCTAGAGCAATGAAATTTGGTATACTGTTAGGAAATGCAATTTGGAATCGTGTATCTCCCATGAAAAAATGCGATTTTCTTGAAAAGAAAATGGGAAACCAAAGAAAATGATATTTTAAGGGGGGGTTTTCCAAAATCTACTCCTACAGTTTTTGAGCTACAGTGATTATTTTGGTATCATTGGATGCGGAAAGACAAGGGCTTTTATGGATACTCTAACACATTCCCCA
>JACJUY010007752.1:0-21911 GCA_014220935.1 Platorchestia sp. MABIK
GTAAATAATTGAAAAATCTAACTTTAAAATCCGCTCTAAAAATCGAATATCGCTTTTGCATCAACCTGATAGTATGGAAGATTGATGAAATTTCCACAGTACAGGGACAACGTAGTTAAACCGTATATTTGTGCAATGAACCAGTTCTTCTCATAATGATTCAACGTCGGTGTACTCGAATGAGAGGATAAAATTGAATTATTCATGTATTATAATACTTTAGATGAAATGTAGATAACTTAGCGCTTCAGCAAAGAACACAATTTAAATCGAGTAAGTATATTATTCTGAAACTGTGGGTATTTCGTATTTAACTGATAAGTGTTTATTTGACAACCCTTTAAAGTGAGGAAACTATGTTACTGATAGAAGACGCTTTCACAGCAAGCGTTCTTCTGCGAAAAAAATGCATGCATGTTTTTACTGTCCCATTCACGGTGTTTCTGAAAGCATCAAAATGTTCGGGCATTTACTGCTACTTTACTCACAATGAAAATGCATAGGATGGGAAAAGGGTGACTATCAGGGTGGCGGTGACAGATTTCGGTGACGTGGCTGCCAGGCGCCAAATTAAGCGCAAAATATCATCTGTGCTCAGCACGCGCACAGAGTGAGCTCATATCTAACAAAATTCTGTGTCATTTTTGTGAGGCAATGAGCGTATGGAGCCGTCATGTCTTAAACAGGACATAATTAAGAGGAACCTGCTCCAGGCGTGGGCATGAAAATTAAGAACGTTTTCTAAAAAATGCGTAGTCTTTTTTCGTCCAGATTACAAAAATTTTTGTCCTTACGTAAGTCGTTTCTGAAGTCTACTGAGCGCACGTGTTCAATCCCGGCGAGCGAATGGAAATGTTATGAATGCTGCAAAACATTGCACAATGGACAAGAAAATAATAATCTAAATGTATTAACTGTTTCACATTTTTTGAGCTAACAGCCCTATACTAATTCAATACATATCAAATACAAAGTAAGTACATATCTGATTTAGTTGAGATCAAATTTTTGTAGAACAATCGTGCCGCAGCTTGTGGCACTACACATAAAGTCTGTGATATTGAACTCTGTTTGTGTCTTCCGTTGAAGCAGAGGCAAGGAACGTTACACAATCTGCTGATCACGCGGTGACAGCATGGAGGCTGGGCGTGAATTGTTCGGTAACAGTGGGATCTAAAGATTCAGTTACGTTCAGTGACCCCCCTAATCGCCAGATTTGTCCGTTTGTGATTTTTTCTTGTGAGGCTATCTCAGGAGTAAAGTGTACTGTACACGACTCGACCAAGAACTTTGGATGAGTTAAAACAGAGAATTCAGGATGACATTCACAGTGTCACAGCTGAGATGTTGCGGCGGTCAATGAGGAATCTCAACAGCTGATTTTAAGAACGCATTCGAAGAGGAACACGCCACCAATAGAACGTAATTTAAAAAAAAATAAAATTCCATCACTGTTTCTTAAATTGCATCTTTTGTTTCAATTTCTATGAATGAAAAATTTTTCTTCCTTTACTCTTGGTTTTATTGAATCGTTAAAAAGTTCCCGTTTTTTGTGACACCCGTACATGCCCCCGCACTTGAGCATACCGCAGCACACAGAGATTTTTAAATACAAAAAAAAAATTTCTAAAACGCATTCATGTGCATTCTGCAATACACAGTGGATTGAAAATCAAAGAATGTTTTTATTAAAAAACGTATGTACCCACACTTTCGCTGGCGACACGCTACAGTATGCAATTACAAAGAAAACCACAAGAATGCAAAGTCATCAAAGCAGATTGCGGCGACACTCATTAATGGTCGTCACTTAAATGCACATGGTGCAACTCGCATTCGATGCAAAGTTTTTGCCGCTCATGAATTTCTTNACCTAACGAGTTAGATTCGCGCATTTTAGAATCCCTTCACATTGCAAAAGAGAAGCCGCTGTTAAATAATCCTAATAGTTCACATCCTTTTGAAATTTTTGTAGAGATTTTTTTTCCTACTGATCACTTACGTCAAGAACTAACCAATTTTGGTTTTTATTTTTTCAGACTTACTGAAGATGGAGCTGGTCTCCGAAACGTTTAAAATTGACTAATTCAGATATTTTAAATTTAGCTTCGTAAATTATATTAAATAAGATACCTATCCGTGCTGTATTCTTTGTCTTTAAATTTCTAATGATAGTCCGACTAAGGAGTGTTAATTTTAAGGAATTGAAAAGTGCATTGATGTAGGGGGAACACATTGAGAACGATTTTTGTAAAGTAAATTCAAAATACGAATTGTGAGTTACTGTGTCATCAAATTTCATCCTTTAAAACAATAAACATCCAATGTCTCATAAGGCAGAATTTTTTTCGGAAAATTTCGTTGAAGAAGAGTGTTTATTTGGCCATTTTCTCAGTGTGAAATATTTCATCTCTTGTTCTGAAACACCCTGTATATATGAATCTATTGAATTGTTATTATCATCTTTTATTCTATTATTATTATATTCTAATATTACTCATCTTTTATGCTTTCTAATAAAATTATCATCTTTTGCTCTTTCTAGTAAAATCATCATCTTTTAATAAGGCAAAATAATTTCACCTCGAATTTGTCTTACTACAACAAGAAATTTAGCAGTGAAATATTGGGTAGTTTTGACTCAACTCATTACATTTAGAAGCCATTTATTTATTCAATTAACTTTCAGTCACTATTCTTTGAGGTTACTTGAACATTTTTGAGCTAAAGTTTAGGTGGTGATTTGGGGATGACGTAGGGCGAATTGAAACTTTTTCAGCGACATGAAAAGTTCGTGTAATGAACGGGCGCATCTACGCGTTCGATTCAGTTTCAGATTTTTATTGACATTCTGCTATTCCCTCCTGGTATACAATTCCATATATGAAGCTCGCAAATCAGCAGGGATTTATATTAATTTTTAACCCACTGAGAAGGTCTTTTTGAGAGAACGCGTTTAATCGCTTTGGTGAACCGCTGTCAGGACTCTTGTACGCTTCTATGAAATTTCAACAAGTGGTGATAAAGTTCTAATAAATTACATCGCTTAGTCACTTTAGACGGAAGTAAACTTGGCTAAAAGATGATACTTCTTTATCCAAGATTATGTTTAGTTTTCGTATTATATTGCAAATTTTAACAAAAACTGTGAAGCTCTCAATGAGGGCTGAAGAAATAGAAAATTATTTTTTAGAAAAAAGAATGGTTCGCTACTTGAGCTTTCTCTCCCACTATGATGCCTTGTTCTGAAGTTTCGAGATCGTGTCTTTTGTAGCAGGTCTCGCATGAACATCACGTTCCTCCCCTCTCATCCTCGAAAAAACCTGATACGCTTCAAAATTGAAGAACATCCTGGAATGGAGAGGCGGGACGCATTAGCGACGTGTTCGTTCTGCTTCAGCTGCCGCGACGTGTGGCGATGTTGGGTGAAGGAGCTGTTACGTGAACCTCTGTTGTTCGTCGGGAGTTTTGACCCGATGATGTCTAACTTACTTTAGTACTGTCTGAGTGATATAATGAGCAGTTTATCAGGCATTAACTGTAAACAAGTCTTCACTGATAATGAAAATGAAGAAGAACCATTAAAGCTCTTGTAAGTAATTTAAAAAGTGTCGCAATACTGGAATATGTGAAAGAGGGTTGCTGGAGGCCGCATTTACCAGGAATCATGGATACGCTCATAATCGGTTGATGGTGTTCTTATTTGGAAGATAGATAGAAGTGTAGTTGATGAAATACTTGCATTATTAATGCATTTGATGATGCTCATTTCCCATAGGCGCACAGTTCAAATCATGGCCCAATGGTTGCGCAGCCTGCTATAACAATACACACAATACAAGAATGATAGCAATATTCTAGAGCTTGTATTTTGTAAGAGAAACACAGACGTACGGACAAACGACTGCTTTCAGAGCTCTTTACTATTTATTTCAAGTAAGGGCACAAAAAAAGTTGGCTTAACAATGTTTTCGTACACTTCGAATGATATTATTTAGGTACATTTGCCATACAAACTGGCAGAAATCTACCGTAATTGAAGATTGGAGTATTCAGTTTTCGTTCAGATCACAGATGGGGAATTGCCTCTAAAATTGCCAGGAATACTTTGCTAAGAAAGATTTATTGTTGAGCAGATTCTCAAATGCAGCTACCACAATATACATTAAGGCAGTCCCGAATCTATTCTAACAATACAGAGCCAACCTTGCACAATACAAGTCTTTCAAAACCTGTTCTGTGCAAGTGAGGCTCATTGTTTATTCACTGTACTCTGTCTCGACCAAATTGTCCTCGCTTTTTTATTTTGATATTACATCAACGGCTAATAATAGAACTTTGAGATCCAATTATTAATGAGAATGACAACAACGCATTTTTGGGAAGAACGAAAAGACTGCAAAAGTAGTCTCTGATATAGAAAAAAGGTATTAAAAATGAGAGGTTGGGTTAAGATTTATCATTTCACAATATGTTTACAAGTTTTTCGGTGATCAGACCTAGGAACAAATTCCCAGCATTATAGGAGAAGAGCAGCAATACATGATTTTTTTTCGAAACGAAATTCTTGCTTCAAGTTTCAATCTAATTATATCCTCTTCTTTTTCGTGCGTTCTATTCTGTTTTTTTTTAAATTTTCACTCGTATCATACGAAAACAGTATTAATTTTTCATACGTACACTTCAAAGCTATACACGTGTTGAATATGTTTCTAAATTCAAACTAATTTAAACGTTTAGTAGCAAAATTTCCTCCTAACATTTAAATTTCTCTAAATTCCATTTCCATGTGTTCATTGTTTGAAAACTATGTTTCGGGCTTGTATATGAATGTTCCATTTAATTTGCAATAATTCAGATTATTTGCAATGAAAAATCCTTTGAATTAATTTCTGTGAGGATACCCAAATAATCGAATTTGGATCCAGCCTAGTCGGAGTAAATCAGACATCCATCCAAATGTATATTAAAGCAGGCTTTAAATTAGCATCACATTAACTAGATTGATGCTCAGTCAGCAAGATTTGAGTCCAATCAGCTTCTTATCAGCCAAATATGCACCCGGTCATATTTGCATTAGCTTGATTGCTGTTCTGTTTTGGAGAATTCTAACATTCCCCCTTGCCCTGAGAGACACATTAGAGTTGAACCTTTAATTTCAGTTCGGCCTGGCTTCGGATGGGTGAGCTGGGAGCTGCCTTTGCTGTTTTCAGATGGATCCTTTTGAACTTTTGAGATTATTGCATACGTTGATGTGTGCTTTACTATTTGGATGCGAATTTATACAGGCGTCCTCGGTGCTGGAATTGCCGCACTTCGTGAACTAGGAGTGAGCTCTATTAGCGAGCGAATGTCCTGCGGGCGTCTCTTCTTGACTTGCCTGGCTGTCGGGCCTGCTGTGCTGGGTGTGCGGTGTCTCACCATCCTCCGTGCTTCCTCGCCCCACCTCCTCTTTATATTTTAAATACTTTATCCTTCTCCTTGCTTATTTCGTCGACGGTTTCTTGCCGACTTAATTTCTACCACTTATCTACTACCTTAATCTTGCTGTAATTGTGAGAAAGTGAGAGTGCGTGTGGTTTGAACCCGATTGAATCTTTTAATTGATTAAGAGCCGAATTGGCTCAAGTCAGCAACTTAAATTTCTTCTTTGATATCTAAACCTGGGGCCTGCCAGCGGACAGTTTGTAGGCTGTCTAGGTCTCAAGGTAATTCTTTTGACGTAATAACCTAACTCTTAATTTTTAATTGCTTCTGCTCTACATGAACATTTCTTTATCTTTTTACTTCTTTCCTTCTTGACTCCGGAAGTGTCCACCACACTGAGGGACAATTTAAACTCAGGTTAGCATTGCTGTGTATTGACTAGGCTTAGTATTTCGAGACTTTAGCTGAACTACAAAGGCCTCAGCTGTTCTCTCTTTCGTGAATCAGACGCTATTTCGTTCTTACAGTATCTACAACTTAGCATCTTTAATAGCCCGGGGTGAGGATGCGGATCAGCGGGTCGCACTGGACGACAGGTTTTATTTCGGCGCTTCAAACTACAGCGGTGCCGTCACTCGGAGTTCCAACCAATTAAACCGAGACTGATTTTCGACCAACTGCATCTACTGGGTTGAGGAGCAAGAGTTCTCCGGCAGACATTTTTCACTTGCCCGACGCGACGCGGAGACCTGAGATAGCCGGGGCCACCGTCGCTATTCGTTGGAGATTGCCCCAAGAATACCCCTCTCCTCACGCTCGCTCGTCGCTGCAGCGGTGATGTTGACCAAGCCGTGCGAGGGGACGCCAATCTCAAACTGTTTTTAGATTTTAACCCTTAATTAAATTGACTGTAATCCCTATTCGTATTGTGCGTTTAATTGTTAATCTTTTCGTAGAATCTTTGCTAGAGTTGGTCTTCTGTGTTCCGTTGAAGGCTTTTTAAATTTCATTAACTCACAGGAAAATAAAATTTCTTGCTATTGACTTCGTTCATATTGATCCTATTTGTGTGGGTTCTCCACACTGTCTGCTAGTAGGTATCAGCTAGATTGGAGTTCAGTCAGTTCACATCAGCTAGATTGGTGGCCAGTAAGCATCGTATCAACCAGATTGGTGCCCAGTCAGTTCCATGTCAGCAAGACTGGTGTTCAATTAGTTTTGTATGATTAGATTGGAATTGTCTGCCTCGTGTCAGCCAGTCTGAAGCCCACAGGTTCGCTCAAATGAGCTGTACATAAATCCTGTAGTACGGCCGCATCCTTCACGTGGCAGCCGTCACCCGTGCAGCACATCCTCTGCCTTGATCTTGTTAGCTGCATCTGTTTTTATCCCAGATGCCGACCTCTGCAGCCCTTATTCAGGGATGCAAATATGACGTACCACCGCGCTTTGGGACGTCACCTGGGACGTCGCGGTCTCAAAACTCCAATTATTTTCCTCATTGCTTAGTGAGGCGCAAGACTCGAAGGCCTAGATGTTACCTGCAGGTTTCCTTGCCGCATGTCAGAGATTCAGTCACACTTGAGGGAACACTTCGCTGGGTGGCAGTAAAGCATTTGTAAACGATCCTTCCTGAACGATCACATAAATAGTTAGATTTATGTGATTATGAAACGTATGTTGTATTGGCTGCGTATAATTAGAGTTGTCAGTTCGGTCGACCTACACGAAAAAATATGATGAAGTAACAACGTTGAGTAAAATTTTACCAAGATTTCCACAGAATTCAGGATTTGCATTCAACGCAAGCAAGTCTGTAAGTGGAGGCGAATATAACGACTCCTGACGGGGGGAAACTAGTTCCAGCAAAACGATTTACTTCCACGTAAAGACACCATATGAGAAAAAAACCTATAATAAATTGAGATATTTTTGTGTGTAATATCAATTGAAAAGCTCAAAAATCCTTCGGGAATCATATTTTACATTACTTATGCTGAATTGGTTTCTTACAGGTTATACTTAATGGGATAATTTATGACAGAGATCTGATGAAAAAAGTCATGGAAGCATCGTAGAGGGTGAGAGAATTCTCTACTGAATGTTGAAATAAAAATGTTTGCTATGTTCGTCTCACATCACTGTATTGATGAAGGTTATTTTAATTAAAATATAGAATGTTTTCAATAAGATTTCGTCCTTCGTTTGAGCATTGTTTCACGTGCATTCAGCTGTGAACAGTAAAGTATTTTTTAGAGGGACGACGTCGTTACTCAATATTATTTTGTTGCAAGAAATTCATGAGCGGCAAAAACTTTGCATCGAATGCGAGTTGCACCATGTGCATTTAAGTGACGAGCATTAATGAGTGTCGCCGCAATCTGCTTTGATGACTTTGCATTCTTGTGGTTTTCTTTGTAATTGCACACTGTAGCGTGTCGATAGCGAAAGTGTGGGTACATATGCTTTTTAATAAAAAAAAAATTCTTTGATTTTCATGTTTCTGTGTATTGTGGAATGCACGTGAATGCGTTTTATAAAACTATTTTTTGTATTTTCAAATCTCTGTGTGCTGCGGTATGCTCAAGTGCGGGGGCATGTACGGGTGTCACAAAAAACGGAACTTTTTAACGATTCAATAAAACCAAGAGTAAAGGAAGAAAATTATTTCATTCATAGAAATTGAAACAAAAGATGCAATTTAAGAAACAGTGATGGAGTTTTCATTTTTTTTAAAATTACGTTCTATTGGTGGCGTGTTCCTCTTCGAGTGCGTTCTTGCAATCAGCTGTTGAGATTCCTCATTGACCGCCGCAACATCTCAGCTGTGACACTGTGAATGCCATCTTGAAGTCTCTGTTTTAACTCATCCAAAGTTCTTGGTCGAGTCGTGTACAGTACACTTTACTCCTGAGATAGCCTCACAAGAAAAAATCCCAAACGGACAAATCTGGCGATTAGGGGGGTCACTGAACGTAACTGAATCTTTAGATCCCACTGTTACCGAACAATTCTCGCCCAGCCTCCATGCTGTCACCGCGTGATCAGCAGATTGTTTAACGTTCCTTGCCTCTGCTTCAACGAAAGACCAAAAACAGAGTTCAATATCACAGACTTTATGTGTAGTGCCACAAGCTGCGGCACGATTGTTCTGCAAAAATTTGATCTGAACTTAATTTGATATGCACTTACTTTGTATTTGATATGTACTGAATTAGTAAAGGGCTGTTAGCTCAAAAAATGTGAAACAGTTAATACATTTAGATTATTATTTTCTTGTCAATTGTGCAATGTTTTGCAGCATTCATAACATTTCCATTCGCTCGCCGGGATTAAACACGTGCGCTCAGTAGACTTCAGAAACGACTTACGTAAGGACAGAAATTTTTGTAATCTGGACCGAAAAAGACTACGCATTTTTTAGAAAATGTTCTTAATTTTCATGCCCACGGCTGGAGCAGGTTCCTCTTAATTATCTCCTGTTTAAGACATGACGGCTCCACGCGCTTATTGCCTCACAAAAATGACACAGAATTTTGTTAGATATGAGCTCACTCTGTGCGCGTCCTGAGCACATATGATATTTTGCGCTTAATTTGGCGCCTGGCAGCCACGTCACCGAAATCTGCCACCGCCACCCTGATAGTCACCCTTTTCACATCCTATGCACTTTTATTGTGAGTAAATTAGCAGTAAATGCCCAAACATTTTGATGCATTCAGAAACACTGTGAATGGGACATTAAAAACATGCATGCAATTTTTCGCAGAAGAACGCTTGCTGAGAAAGCGTTTTCTATCAGTAACATAGTTTCCTCACTTTAAAGGGTTGTCAAATAAACACTTATCAGTTAAATACGAAATACCCACAGTTTCAGAACAATATACTTACTCGATTTAAATTGTGTTCTTTGCTGAAGCGCTAAGTTATCTATATTTCATCTAAAGTATTATAATACATGAATAATTCAATTTTATCCTCTCATTCGAGTACACCGACGTTGAATCATTATGAGAAGAACTGGTTCATTGCACAAATATACGGTTTAACTACGTTGTATCTGTACTGTGGAAATTTCATCAATCTTCCATACTATCAGGTTGATGCAAAAGCAATATTCGATTTTTAGAGCGGATTTTAAAGTTAGATTTTTCAATTATTTACATTCTGATATAAGTGTAATATATTTCCGAGACCTAAATAAACAATTTTCATTCAGATTATCTCTTTTACGTTCCTATTTTTCATAGATATTGTTTCCAAGATCACATGAGAAATGTTCTACAGTACGAGTTTCATAAACGTCATAACAGAAGTGCTGCAGCAAAATCTATTCAGAACATTTCATGGGGATGATGTATAGAGTGAATGAAAGAAGCAGCAGGAGATATTATTCTCGTCTTTGAAGTGGTGATTTCACTCTAGAAGATGAGCCAACTAAAGGTCGTCCAAGAACACTTGATTCCGATCAATTAAATGTTCTTGTGTCCGAAAATCCTACTGTCACCACAGGGGAAGTTACAAGACAGCAAGGACTGGCCCACACAACCTGCTTCTGATTTCCATTTCTTCCGAGGACTGCAGAACCATTTTTGTGGTTTAGGTGAACTGCAAGAGAAGAGTTTGAAAAAGTGTTAAATTTAAAGTTTGATTCTAAACCTACAGAGTTTTATAAGCGAGACATTTATTCGCCTGTTGAGAGGTGGAATGAGGTCATTGAAAGCAATGGAGAGTATGTTAATGAATAAATTGTTATATAGTCATTGTCTTTTTTGTTGTTACCCAAGATCTTCGAATCGGACATTTGCAGAAACTTGGTACATACAGGGTGAATGCACTATGTTGAACGAACTTTAACGTAAAATTGGGGTCGTTTAAATAAAACTTTTTACTTAAAACCATGAGGTCGAAAATGTTTTGTTAGTTACGAGGCCTTAATTTTTATTCGGTTTTCTGAGAGTGGTTTTAAATGAAAGATTGAAACTTGTCTGTTTTAAGGTAAATGTTCCATCGGCTGCAAAGGCATTAACGAGGCATTGTAGAATTCGTGAAGCCTCTCTGAGGAGTGAGGACTCGTGAAACTCCGACTGTCATCGCTCGCGTAAGGCAATCATTGCGCTGGCGTTCGAACGCCTGATTGCAACAGATGGGAATGTTGAGCATCTTTTGTAAATGTCTAACCTGATTTAAAAATCTATTTCTTGAGATCATTATAATTTAGGCGGTAATTCTGTTTCATGTGTTCCTAATGAAAATGCTTTCGTTACTTCTACATTTCATATCTCTGCCACCATCAAAGTACGAACTTTTCTCCAATGCGTTTTAAATTTCAAGTCCTCGCAACTCTTTTAACGAAGCACTTTTGACCACACAGTTTTTGAGAAAAAGTATAATTTCAACGCATCCAATCTTGTTACATACTCTAATGTGCACGGCCCGCAAAAATGACGGGATTCCATGCCTTTCCTGAACTCATTTTCCAGATGTGGATAACAAACAAATATATCCATCCTAACAGTAGCCGTGATAGAAAATATTCTTGTACATGTGCACTGGTGAAATCTTTTGAGATATACTGTCATTTTAACTATCCTTATGAGCGTGACAGAGAAATGGAAGGAGCGCACTCCAAACAAATAAACCAAGGGTATCATTAGGTAGTAACAGGACACGTAGAAATTCCACAGACAGTGTCATCGTTAAGCTAGGTGGACCCGTGAAAAGATTCCGTCAATATGACGTACCAATCCTAACCTATCATGTCCTATCCGAATCTATCCTGACAAAATGTCAGACACATCAATGCATGTAAGGCCATCTTTCAATCCCCTGAAGAATTCGGTATCCATTATACCGCAAACTCAGACATCCTATGTTCCTTAGGAAGCGAACTCCAAACAAATATATAAATAAATATTTAAATAAACACACAACGGGTATTATTAGGTTAGATTGTCCTGAAATATTTATTTACTGGTGAGAATATTATTGACAAACTGGTGAGAATTATTTTGTACTCGTACATTTCGAGTGGAAAAAAGATGAAATCTTTCGTGCTTGAATGACGACTAGAAAGCAAAAAATTAGTCCCGAAAATTGATGCATCGAATTTCAACGATGAGTTCGTAATGGATCACAAATAATTAGCTCATAATTTCAAGAATAAGTTCATGAAGAATCAGGGAAGCTACACAAACACGGAGCAGTGGAAGGAATGACAAGTGCGGGAGAGAAAATCAAGCAAGCAAAAGAATTCCAGTCACATGAAAAAAAGCCTAACATTAAACGAACTAACCATTCTTCACACAGTTATCAATGAACATATGTAGTTTAATTTAATATCTTGTACTACACTATAACACGCCTCCGGTGGTCATTCCGACATCGCATTAAGAAGTAGCGGGATCGTGAAGACAATGTCAGTTGTTGGGCGGAGTCGCAGCTCGAGGCATTGTCCAGTGTGTCTACGTATTGTGGTCGGCGGATAGAACCGTTGCTTCCTGTATCATTTGACAGGCATTGGTAAAATTCACCATATTTCACCTGTTTCCTGAGAGTTAAATTTAAAGCGTGAATCAACATGTCAGTAGAACAGACAGAAATGACATCAGCATTGCAGTCAATAATGCTGTTACATAATTGTAATTACCGACTGAATGTGGGGATTATAATTATGTAACAGCATTATTATAATTGTAATTATAATTATAATTATAATAATGCTGTTACATAATTATAATTACCGACTGAATGAGGTGGGTTGAGCGTTGAGATGAACACAAGTTTTGAGAAAACTTGTCATTGTAGCGCAAAAATTTTTCTCCGCAATAACTGAAACAAGACTAAATATTTTCGAAGAAGGCTTAACAATTGAAGATCTGAGGTTGGCAGTGTATGTAACTGATTTTGTCTTGTTTGGTAGTACGAGTAGGCTAGTAAAAAATTATTGGTCGTTGGTTGCTTGGCTCATTTCGCTGTCCCTAGGAACACCCTGCAAAGATGATACATGATCATTACATGGTAGCTGCTCTTCAAATTTTCTGTTAATGAATTGCAATTTATTCCGATTTATTAAATTTTACGCAAACGTGGAACGATAGAACTTGCTGGACAGTCGACCTGTTCGGTTATTTGTTTTTCAACTAGAGACTTCCAAATGCATAGGTTATTTTTGTGTATTTGGGACCCTGGTGAAGCTCTACAGAAGCCTAGTAGCTCATTTTTACCACAATGCTTACATCGATTTCGATTAAATATTTTTACCTTAATGCAACTATATACCTGCTTGCTCGTCATAGCCTAGTGGCTTAAGGACCTGCCTTTCCGTGAAGGCATCGAGGGTTCGAATCCCGGCTCTGGGTGGCGATTTTCTCCATTGGGTATAGGAGAAAAATTCGAAGCACAATACGCCACTCAACCAAGGTGTCTGAAATGGGTACCGGTCTTGACCGGGGGAAAGCGTCATGGCGTCCTGGTATTAGTAATAAGGCATTTGAAAAATCAATGAACAAGGTGATATGTATCAGGCTTGAATTGGAAATAAAAGCATTCTTAGATGCCGATGTTTGTTTGTTTTACTTCTGGCAAATAAATCATTCAGGTTCTTCGATTAGTGAAGATGCTTTCAAGGCGTTCCTTTTCAACCTCACAGCCTCATGAGTGTTTCATAAATATATTTCAAGTTGAAATAACCGAGAGAGAACTTTTGGTTTTTATTTCAGTTCTCTAGTCATTGAAATAGGTTTTATGTGGCTTATTACGGCGTCTCCTCCAACAAAGAACTTTTATGATGGCACATTTTAACAACCGACGTACTGCTTGACAATTTAAGATTCAATTTTTTGGAAGTAGGCGTTTTTTTTGTAAACAACGTAATTTTTAGGTTAGAAAAATCACCTACACAAATTCCCAATGGGTTCATTGGCTGCAAGTTTACATTTTCGTCTTCGTTTACTATGCACAAATTTTGAGTAAAGATTTAATGCTCAGTACCAATTCTATCTTGAGTTTCTTCTCTCAGCAATGGCTCATCCACCAAATGGCGAAAGCTAACCAACGTCTCGAGCAGCGTGACTTTAAACGAAGCATGAAATCGCTTCGGTTGCAAAATATTCTTATGTTGTCGTAGGTCTCTGGGTGATGCTACAAAAGTGTATCGAATGGCACAGGGAGCAACGGAAGAGATCAACTCGACTCGCAAACTCGCCTGTGTTGAGTTCATCTAACTGACCAGGGGAGGAAGTTAAAACGGACTGCATGTCACTGAGGTTGTCTGAAAGAACTGAATTATTTATCGTGATGGCCTAATTCTTTTAGAGTAGGGGGAATTAAATGAGGTAGAGTTCGAAAAATTGTTGTGTGACAACTTTGTCAATTAGTGGGGATAAATTAGCAAAATGTTTTTAAATAATCCAGCCAACAGTAGAAAACAATGATGAGATACAAGGTGTTCATCTATATCTGCTTATCTTCATTACTCAGAAAGATAATCAAAGTAGTTGCATTCGTCAGAAAAGTAAGGTTTTCTCTCTTATATAATTGAGTGATAATAAAATATGCGCTCGTAGACACTGAAATTGTCTCTTCACCTAAGACAATTTCGTAACTGTTAGCGGAACTATCACGCAAAAACGCACATGGCAATTGCTGATAAAAACTGCAGTGAGTAATGTTAGTGCACCCTGCCTTGCTCCTTGCCTTACTCTAGGGTTCCTTTCCTCAATCCTGGAATGGTCAGCCACAACATTCACTAAACCAAAAAGAAATGAAAGTTAACCTATAAAGAGTAAAATTAAATTAAAGCATCTTACTTTCCATTTCCTTATGACTAAATCTACTTCGTTTGCCCTAAAACTATTGGTAAAAATGAAGTAAGCTTGCAGAAATTCAGTAGCTGTGGTGAGTAAAGAACGCGATGAGATTGAAGATTGGCTTATGCTAACACTTTCACTTTTATCATTCACACCGTGAGAAAAACTACTCGTAGAGGGAAATTGTAGATAACATTTAAAAATAAAAAATGAGTGTAAGACAGGAAAAATCAGAAATACGATCGTTGTACCTACGTACATGTAGAGTATCCGTGGTGTTTCTTCCAACGCTTCAAAATGAGTTAAAATTCATTTTGCCCCGCATAACCCGCCATGATGTGATGTCTGCAACCAATAAAGGGCTCTCCAGCACGCAAGTTGGACCACACTGCGAGTTGTTTATTTCGCTCGTGTGAATCTGGTCGAGTACCTCAGGCAAAAACGCGCCCCAAATATCCAATGCTGGGCTAACTTTAGGGCGCCTATGTCGAGTAACTTTGCGTGAGCTACAAACTTGCAGGAGCCTGTAGCTCGCGCTGCACGAACTGCAGACCCTCGCTTGTGGTGGTTGCTGCGCATCATCCTCTGTGCTCTTGGTTCGGTGGCATTTTCTCAAGATGAAGAACACTTCATCGGAAATTAAAAGTTCTTTCTGTACATTTTGCTGATTTCATTACACATTTGAAATTAAAATTATAGATTACGCTGTTCAAATTTGAATTGTGCGTTGATGTCACACTATGTGCATGTATTAGGATGTCTTGTTTAGAATACAATTCATGAGGATTAATCTTGGGTTGTGGGCCTGACTGACTAGGGAACAGAAGTCGCAAACGAAGAGAGCGAATTGAAAATCACAAGCGTGAGTCTGGGTGGTCAAACTCGGCGAGTACCAAAATAATTTTACGTTCTTGTGATTTGTAACGCACTGACATATTTGCTTTGTGTTCTTTTATGTTTTGTTAGTTGCATCATTATTTACTATCTTGGAATTTCGCTAATCCTCACCCAGAGCTTTAGATTCCTTCGTTAATGCAAATTAACGAGTGAGCTAGCGTCTCGTGACATGGGAGCATCATAGCCATTTACTGAGAATTAAAATAAATTAAGTCATACCTATGAGATTTTGATATTTGATCATAACTAGTAAATGTATGCCCGAAGTTAATTGAATTAGCATATATCAAATGGACTTCGGTGTTGTTCACTCCTATTTCTAAGTTCCAGTTTTTTCAACGTTCAAATGACACGCCAGAAATTGGTGGCCAGTCGTACGTTTGAATGGTGATCAGTTTCCAGTCGCTGGGAAGGTCGTCCTGCGACAACAATGAACAAGTTCGCGAGCGAAGTTCGAACATCAACTGACAAACTTGTGATGGATTCTGAAAGAAGGCAGAGGCTACGAAGAAACAATGTAGTTGCTCTTCGTTTCTCAGGGCATTTGGCAGGCGCCTCAGAACCAATTGAAAGTCGAAACTTTACCTCAGAGCTGTTTCAGAATTAGGCTAGGGTAAATTGAAACAGACAAGCGATAGAATGCTCTACAGTTTGAGTTACTTCAACAACCTCAGAACATCATTCACTGTCAGCAAATTATATTATTTTTAATTGAATAGTGAATGTATTTCAAGCGTATTCTTTTTTACATTTTATAATGTTAAATAAAAATGTCGTTGCACATTATGATGAGAAATACCTAATTATAAAATGGGAGAACAAAAATTCAGACATTTCTCAACAGCACTGAGTACGAGCATTGCTCCTGAGGTGCACGTTGGTATATTTCAAAATACTTTGAGTTAAAAACTTCATTTTACATGTTAAACGTGATTGTTTTCATTTCTCGTGCCTTCTCATGCCTAACTTTGCAGTTAATACCAAACTGGTTTCGTTACAAAACCAAAACAAAGTATCCTTGCCCAGCAAAAGTTTCAGAAATTTGTTGGTCACTATCCTTCAAATAAATAATTTACAATGATAGGAAAAATTCAAGATCGAAATAACATGAAGCAACTGTTGTCAGACATCTGAAATACTTTACACAAGATGTTTCACATTTAATTAACGTTTCTCAAGGCATTCCCCACCACAGCAACTTCCTTTTACTTATCTGTGACATTCCTAACCCAGCAGTGTTGCCACTTTTGCCCAAACATGACATACAATGCTTCATTATGGTTGTTTTCGTTATTAAAACAGCCTGTAAATACCTGTGATTTGGTACATAAGTCAACATTTGGATGTAATGTATCAGATTCTGAAAAACTATCACTACCTAACACATCATTTCACTTCATTATTGTAAAGCATTTATAAAAAACATATATATTTTTTGTTTGATCACCCATACATCATAAATATGCTTATCAACTAATGACATTTTCGTTACAATATTTAATTAGAAATTGTAAGCTGCAACACATGCTAAAAAAGTTGTTACGAACTTCCTTTGCTCATTATCCTATATTTCAGTACATCGCATAGCCTTTTTGTGGCCCGCATATGTATTGTGATTGCCTCTATGGATAGGTGTGTATTTGTGTATGTGTGCGTGTTAGGTGTATGTGTGTGCGTGGGTATGTACGTGCATGGATATGTGTATACATTTATGTACATGTATATATGCACATATGTGCGTACTAAACTAGCAACTAGCATTTGAACTAGAAATACTGGTCTTTTTTTCTGTTCACTCTCAACTTGTATCATTACCTAACTCATCATCTCTTTATTATTGTAAAGCATTCACGTAAGAAACTATCAATTTGTTGTGTGATCACCCATTTATATTTAAATAAGATGCTTATCAACTGATGACTGTTATGTTAATTTTTTGATTAGAAAAACAAAACTTGTATTTCGTGGTCCTCATGCTTGGATTTTCTATTTTTTCATGCTTGTTCGAAATGACATTTTTGAACATCTGTTGAAACAAGGAATTCTAATATTATTTCCTGATGTCAAGAAATTCAAAGCTTTATGTCATGTACATGTAAACTGTCAAAAGTGTTTTCACCCACATTGAAAATGAATCGTCAATAAAATTGTGTTGTCTCTTATAATTAGCGTTACATATATCATCAAATATAGATTAAGCGACATTAGGAATACATTGCCCTCAATAATTTTTTTTCGACATTGTATCATTTCGACAGTGTGTATCATTTAAGTGTATTTACTTTAAGATATTTTTAAACCAATGATGTACTATCTTTTTGTACCATCTTCATTGGAAATAAACTGCTTTTCTTTTAATTTTTCTTGTTATGAGAGTTCACCGAAATAATTTTTCACTATTTCGAAAATAATTTTTCACTGTTTCGGGGGCTCAAATTTCCCGGGACTGTAGGACTAATGAGCATCCTCCCATTAAATTGTCCATCGAAATTGAGATCAACAACAAAGATCATTCTTAAATTCAAAAATTACTGAAATAATTTTCTGTGAATTTACTGTTCAGTAGTTTTCCAATTTCAATTGCCAACACTGAATTGGGTGTAAGATTTTTCAGTTATCCGTTGATTTAAAATGAGTGAAATAAAAATCAATCTGATTCATGCTTATAATATTGGTGCTTATTAAGTGGATTTACATGTTGAACTCACTTTTTTGCAATCCGTTCTCTGCAGAAATGAGAAATATTCTGTTCCTTATCCTGTTGCTGAATCACTGCAATTTCTCTTCACAGTTTTTCAAATTTGGGAATATCACTGATGGAATTCACGAGATAAGAGAATCCTTTATAAACTCCATTTTCGTACCGTTGAGTTCCGTATTATCTCTGACGACTTACTCGAAGCAGATTCAAGCTTTCACCATGAAAATGTGCTATCTAAACGAATGCAGGCATCCCATGTCTATGCGTTAAGTTGTGTACAGGGCACCTCAGGGTATGTCGGTATGACGACTTCCTCATTTTACATTCGGATTGCCGAGCGCTGTGGAGGGACCTATCGTAGACTAAACCCAACTGCCTTTTTCATCTTCATAGCGGACAGGGTTGTGCCTGAGTGAAAAATACAAAAACGCGATACCACCCACTGCTTTTAACAATTTAGATTTGCGTATTTATGAGTTTCAAATATATTTATATCTAAAGACCAAAAATTACTCAAAAAAATATGTAGAAATTTATAACGCATGAAATTAGCTCGTTTTCAAAAATACAAATAGTTCACAGCCGTCACCAGAATTTGCGCAAATTTTTTCCAGGTACACATTTATTTTAAGAAATCATTTTTTTTCTCTTCAGTTGTTTCAGATTGACTCCACGAGGATGGAATTGGTCTCTAAACTGCTTTACTGAATGAACTTTGTCGCAGTATTATATCTAAATTTTCTCTATCTTTAGTAAATAAGATATGCTCATGCTTCACCTCCTTCGTGAATTTTTTATTAAACTTTCAACTGATTTGGGATTGGAAATGAAGGACAGTATTTTTGTGCACTGGTTTTCTCTACTTTACAATTATTTGTACTTAGTTGCAATTGACTAATCTAAACAAGTTCAGACGTTTTATCGATTTGAGTTAATTCCTTAACCATTTGCGAAGTGTCAAACCTGAACAAACATATTTTAATAGATTATTCTTTAATTAAGTAATATCGACTGAGAAGTCATCGGGGATATAAGAACTTTTTGGTTTTTGTAACCATTCGAGTGTTTTTATAATACACACTAACGGGAAATGTCACTGATGATATCTACATAATTTGTCAACAAACACGATTTAGGCAGATTTATTGACAATTAGACATCCATATTATATTTTCATATATCACTGAAAATTTGGAATAGTTTGTGTACCAAGCTGTGAGATATCTGAGGCTGAAAGTCCACATCAACGATTGCATTTTTTCCATGTATTTTACATATGAGTAAAGGATGGTTGCAATTTTTTCTCCTTGTCGATTAATTTAGTAGACTGGTTCATCCTGTCATGTTTTTAATGTTAATGGCATCTTTAAAAAAATAATTGGTTCATTTTGTTTTCAGTTTCAAGCTGAGCTGAAACGTTCAAATGAGACAATGTCCGTTGTCATCAAAGACAGCTATAGCCTCTGAACTCCGCGATCATTTCCAATATTCTGCAGTATTCCCAACGAAGGCACAAATAACGCTCGTTATTTTTTTCGTAGAAGTTTGATTACTAGCTGCTGGTTTGACTGAAGGCATAAATTTCGCGGGGCTTTGATTGCTCATGTGATTTTTTACTTCACGTGGGGGCTTGAGGCTCGAAGTAGAGTGGAGTGTTTTATGTTTTGTTTATTTAGTTAATGAATCAGCATGTGGTCACACATTGGATTTTATCACGGAAGTGTTTTCAATTTATCGATCGATGTTGCTTTTTATGATCATTTAATTAATTTCTCGAAGTTATTACGAAGTAAGTCGATTATTTTCGCATGAAAGGGTTGTGTCGAAGGTTGTATCTGAATCCCTAGATTGTTCTGAGAACTTATTGCAATGAGTATATATTAGAATCACGTTTATTGACGTGAAGAGGGCGATGATTGAGTGTTCGCCAACTGCATCTTAATGATCTGTGAAATTAACCATACTATGAAATTCCTCTTGTTATTTTCATTTCTTGAGGAAATGTTTAATCTTTATTCTTGAATTCGGAGAAGCCTCGAAAGAGGGACGCTGCGTGACTCACGAGAATATTTTGTAGAAATCCTCTAAAGAAAGAGGCAAATTTCATTTTTGAGCAAGAGTCCATGAATGGCCATCGTTGTATTAACATGAGTTACGGTACAGATTTGAGGTGGATCAATGTCTTTCCTAAGCCCGACACTTTACATTACTGTTGATCAGAGGTGTCTACAATGTTATTGCAAGAGACGGTGCGCTTGGCCACAGGAAGGGTATTACTTTAGTGAGGTCCGTATACGAGAAGCATAGATACGAAATTTAATTATAAAACGTAATGATCACTCAGAACCTCATGATAGTCAAGTAAAATTTAATTTTTTTAAAGCATTCCTGCACTGTTACCGCAAAGGGTTTCAAGTTAGTAAATTCTGTGTTTACGTCATAAGACCATTCGGGTGAAATGTCAGGCCTTGGAACATTATTTTTATTAATTTGAAAATAGAAAATGATAAAGTACAACTTTCGCAACCTTCATTGTTAGCGGCAACTTTGCTTCTTTCAGTTTTCATGTCTTTCTCGCAATCTCTTCCTTGTATTTCCTCCTCAAACTTCTTCCTCACTTATACTGTTTCTATACGCATGACATCCTGCGTGCGAACGCTCCTAATGCATAGATTCCTTATTTTCTTCAGTCAGTGGTAAATGCTTCATTCTGTACTCTGTGGTAAGACCACCTTTGTTACGGATAGGTGTTCTTCAACTAAGTATAATAACAATTACAATACCTAAAATTTTCACCAACTTCCCAATTACCGAACTGCATTCAAAATTTCTCAAGTTAAATGAACTAAAACCTGTTACCTAACTTTACTTATCTTATTCTAGTTTAACTTAGCCTGGCTAAGCTTAGAGTAATTGTCTATGTTTTTAACCTTACAAAATGACAAAGTTGTAGATTTCGCTGCCCAGCTCTCACGTGGGTCTATGGCCTGCAAGTTAAATTTGAACATGGTATTTTTGTAACGGACTGCTCGATGCGCGCGAGCGGTTGTGATTTTACAAAGAATTTTTGGTATCGCAGCAGTCTTCAAATAGCAGATGAGGAGATGCTTATGCGTATGAGGACCGTGAGAGTTCTACCCACTGTGCATGTTCCTTACGAACACATTGCAAGTTCTACGCAGGATAGCGCTCTTTGTCGTACTGCAAATTCGGTTAAATATTTTCTTTGCCAGGAGACTAACGGATAAATGAATAGCCAAGCATGAAGATGCCGAAAATGTTTTAAAAAGGTTTAAAAAAAGTTACAGTAGAATTTAATAGTTTTTATGTATCTCCTTTATAAGTGATTCGTTTATCATCTAGCGAAATGCAATTGTTTTAGACTAGCAAACATATCTTTTTCTGAAAGCTTCAACATCAAGCCATCCAAATTTCGATACATCAATGACAGCACCCGTACCGTCGTTCAATCGAGACTTGACATCGCCTGCTCAAGTTACGGACGCGTCCCATCAGCTTTTCGCAACTTAGCCGCACGTAAGGGCAGTCCATCCGTTTCTAATGCAAGTCACATCTTTTGAACGAATGTAAGAAAACTGCTCAGAACTTATATCATCCAATTATTCAGCCCTGTGGGTACATACACCTTCTGCGCAGTAAAGTTATCAAAATTCTGAAGGACAAGTTAATTTAGAATTCTGCCTCTCGTTTTGCCTTGCCCGAGATGACTGGCTGCCAACTGGTGTTGGAGAGCAAGTTTTGCATGTGATCGCCACGAATTCTTTTCAGGAGTTTCACGTTCTGGAGCTCACGACGGGCTCAGAACGAGGGCAAGACACAGTTTATTTCACAGTGTTGAGGTGAACGAATGGGATAACTGCGTGTTTTCTTTGTTTCCAAACACTGCGAGGCATCAGTTTATGTTTATTGGTTTTTCAACGTAGTTTTTTATGGGCGTAAATTATATACTTAGTGAAATAATCAAGTCTCATGAAATATAAAGCGAATGGGTAAGAAATCAAGCGAGAACAATTCTTTGCATTAGAATGCTTGAATTCTACGTCAGAAATTGTTAA
>JACJUY010007752.1:21966-35323 GCA_014220935.1 Platorchestia sp. MABIK
AAAGGATAAAGAAAAAACTTTGAGATTATTCGTTATGACTCACACACTTACGTCAATTCGTAAAAACCTAACGACTCTTTCAGATATTTACAACTTATGGAAAAATGCAACGAACGCAAGTCAAATCTAAACGAAAATATGCTCAATTAAGAAAATGACCAAGTAAAAATTCATGTATGAGGCGAATGAAGAAGAAGAAAAACCAAAAGAACACACTGATTCAAGTGCGAAGCAGAATTAATTAAAAATACTTTATGTTTACCTTCTAACGACTCCAAAAACTTTTTCATAAACAGTTTGAGGAAATCAAGGACACCATCAACTCACTTCTGTCAACGCAATTTCCAAAGAATTCATTCCAAATCACTCCTACTTTATGTGCATAGATTCGGTCATATCCTCCTTTACATCAGTAAAAATATGGCGCCTACAGCGGGAATTGGAGCGGATTGTACTTTGGCTTTACTTCGCGAGCCCTTAACATTTGTGACGAGGAGCTTACCGGTACGAGTTTTAGAAAAAACCAGCACCTGTTAACATCTTTTCATTCCACCGTCCTCTTTCGTACAAAGAAGTGGGGCGTCAAGTTCTGTAAGATAATTTTAAAGTCATTTCTCATCTATATCTGGTCCAATGAATCTTTGCTGATTATAATCTTGTTTATTTTAAAAGTAAACCTGCTTTAAATGACATTTAATCGATCTTTCCCTCGCAATTAATGTCTCTCTTATCCTTTTTTGTTTCAATTTTTATTATATTCATGTTACTTCTTCTTTTAGTACTATTCTGTTTTTCATTGAGTGTCTTTTACTTCAAATTCCACCCGTTTTCTTTTATTTATTTTTTGTTGTTTAAAATAACCGAGAAGTTCGACGTAATCTCATTTCTATGAATTGTCGCATTTTAAAAGTTATAACAATCAATCTTAAGGCATTTTCCCTTCTTCTTTTGTTTTTCATTTCCGTATTCTGTTGTGTTTGAAATTTTGGTCGACTGAGCCCCCAAAAGCAGCGAAAATCGCCCATGAAGACCAAATCTTTGCATTCAAATTTCCAATATCGCTTTCTTGGAATTATTTGGAATATCGGATGACAAGAACATCACATTTGCGGAATGCTGAGCTAATGGAATATTAGCTTAGTGAAATTGCATGTTCCGTGCTGAGAGGCCTTGAAAAGTGGCAGCATTTGACCCTCTACATTTCGTTAGTTTCTCCTGCGTGATGCGAACAGTTAAATACAATGCCAAGTTAAATCCATTTATTCAATATACCCTTACGTTGATGGGAAATATGAGTTAAGCTAATGTGCACTTAAAAATAATGAGCAGAAAATTTGTATTCGATTGCCGTAGAGCGTCTAATTCATTGGAAGTGGAACATGACGTAAATGGAAAATATTATTCATGAATTGGGCATCAATATAGAAATAGTGAATGCTAAATATAATGCCAGATCAAAGATATAAATTCCGGCTATTTTGCATTTATTCCCACCGAATCTGCACCTCAACCTAGCATTAAAAATGACAGTCTGATGTAAAATGGGGTTTGAATATTTTAGTTACAAAAAATTAATAAAAAATTTTATGTGATACAGTAGAATGCAATAAAAATTTTCCGATATCTGTCGAACATATTGTATTAACAATAGAGTAGTCAAAATAACTATAGTGTACAAATTTCATTGCTGCATGATTTGCATCTACGTTACCGGCTGCGAGCATGAAATTGTGTTCCAAAGTCTGTCTCTACGGATCATCCCAAAATATAACGCACTCTGATGATCAGAGTGTTAGCTTTTTCTATGGCAGGGGGTAAAATTGAACAAATAAAAATGTGAGACTCTGACAGCTGCGTGAGGTAAGTATTCAGGTCATGGCGTGCTTTATTTGAGTATCTACCATAAAGTTGTTTACATTCTGAGCACAATGTGTTTTTTGTCACCGCGAGCACGAAAGTTCAACGCTCGCTTTTTAGTGCAGTTTTACGAGAAGAGCTGTAGTACTGTGCAGGAAACAAAGAATTTTATGGTTTAAGCTTCAAAAGCTTAAAATTTTTATGGTACTGCAATTTTTAATTTCAAAGGGATGGTGCTTTGAAATATTTGGGGACTAGATTTCGAAATTTACGGCTCCTTGATTTTGAATTTATCCCTACCGGATTTTGAATTTTCGCGTACGGGATGAGTTATGCTGACAACCACCCCAGGGGTTACTTCGACCCAATCTATCCAAAAGGTGCACAAGAGCGTCGTGTTCGGAGCTTTACGATCCCCTGGTGACTGTTGCGGCACGCGCCTGAAACATTTCTTGTACTTTCTAAGATCATCCATCAACTTGAAGACTTGACGCAGCTCCAACATGAAGTTCTAAAATGCACAGGAGACTTTTGAAATTCGATCATGACGGATTGAACTTATACATTAATTTGACGGCTTGATGAAATCTAATAGACGCAGTCGGTGCACTTCCTCCCAGTGAAGAAGAATGAGTTTCCTTTCTTAGTAAATATAGATTCGACCAAAAGTGTTGAGTTTTTAGAAATTTCGCTTGCAGTGCGACTGCGTTCTGAGTTTATCGAACTCGCAATTGGTCTGTATTGCTTTTGATTTTGCTTTGGAACTGCTTCGTTAGTGACGGTATTTCGAACTAAAGAAAATACGTTATACTGGTAGAGAAGTCAATCAAATGTAATTAATTAGCTTACTGAGGAAAAGAGTTTTGTTGAAACAATTACATACGTTGAAAATTTAAAATGCTTGTTATTTAGAGCATAATATTGAATAACAATATTCTGTTTCTTGGTTGCTAATTGTTTGTGTGCTTAGGTGACCTTTCTCCTCTAAAATTATTCCAAATTGGGATGTCACGAGATTTTGATAGTGGAAATAGCCACACATTGTGTCATTTACTTCTGGATTTAGCAACAAATTTATATAAATGCACACATTTTTAGAACTTTTTTTCACATTCGTTATGCAGACAATTTTCCAATTTTTTAATTAAAAGCCCTGAAAGAGGGCCCGGCCTTATGAAACAGGGCATAAATTAAACTGTTGACTACTTTTTTACATGAGTTTGAAGGTCCTGACCTATAGCCCTACTTAACTACCTTGTAGGGTAAATAAACATAATTTACTCTGTTGTTATCCAAGAGTGTTTGATTTAAAAGTTGCTAACACTTCTGAGTGAGAACCTGTCGTCGGGGGAATGGGAAATTAAATTTAGAATGGCAGCATGCAATGCGTGTCTCTGAGCAGTTTAATACTCGTTGAGAGCAATGATTTACTCGTTCGTTATTCTGACATCATCATCCAGTAATTGTGATAGATAGCAAGATATTTTAAAGAAATTGTCAGGCTCTCAGAATCGAATGGCGTTTCTAATGAAAGTTCAAATGAACGCTTAGTCGAGTTATGGCACATTTGTTGCAGCATTGCCTTGCACGGATCTGAAATGCTTGTATCTCGCCAGGTGTGAGCCTACCTAATGGTCGAAACTTGCCAGCCTTCTTAGCGTTAAAAATGCCTGCGAGTTTGCCCTGCGTGCGCTTAATTTGCAATGTTTCCTCTGAAATTACATGTACCGAAAAGTACTTTGTCAATGTATATTGATTTTAATTTACTTTATTTCAAAGGTGAGTAATGTACTCGGGAGCAACTTTCTCAAAATTCGTACACCTTCATCGTCTTCGAACCGAGACATAAAGCGTCATGCGACTTGAAGACGCTCTTCCCAAGCCTCCATGACGCCTGCGACTGTCTGGTCTAGGGAACTAACCTCTTGATTAGAGGCGCCCCGCCTTAGATTGGCTACTTTGATGGCGGATTACGAGCTCTTTAGCTGTAACGCGAGGACTTGCTCACAAACTGCTGGTCGTCGATGCTACGCTGACACAGCTGTGATTAAATCGACAAATGACGGCGGCGTTGACAACGCGTCGCAGTGTTGGCTAGAAGACAACATCCGTGAAATTTTTCGTCCCTGGGGACAGCATTTTGAGTTTGTTTTGCCTCAAACATCAACAGACTTCACTGCTGCACAAATGAACTCATTGAGAATGGGACGCGAGATGTTGAACGAATCTCTCGGGACGTAACGTAAATTTCTCACGTCGGGTCAAACTTCTGGAATCACAATACTTCTGGAATCACAATCACAAACTTCTGGAATCACTTTATAAACCTAAGTCATGCACTACTAAACTTTACTCGCTATTTGCCTTCTATTGTGTGTTCAGTCAGACGTGTCAGAATGCGGGAGCCTCTTGTAACTTGCTGTATAATCTGTCTTAGTCATTATCACTGTGGATTTGGCTGATGCTGCTAGGGGGTCCATAGTGGCGTTACGCTGGCGACCCCGGTAGAGATTTTTCCGCAAAGTTATTATTATTCTCATGTCGGGGACTTCATATCGTTCTACGCTCAATACCGAGAAAAGTCCGTAAATTTTCCCCAAATCTACCAAGCTGTCAGTCGCATTGGTCCTATTTTCTGACAACATCCTGAAAAATTTAAGTATACAAGTCACAGATTTATTTTCTTCCTATGCCTATTTCTGTACCGGCGAGGAAAGTTCTTGAATGAAGAAAAAGAATTGAGAATTACGCATGAAAATGTAAAACAGACTAATAAAAGGTTTTTAAAAAAAGTGACAGTGTTTATACATCAGCAATCGCACCACTCAATTTTTGACGTAATTTAAGAGTTTCGAGCTCTGTTTTGGGATGAAGAGTAAAGTAGTTCAGGGAACATTTTTGATAGAGTATTTAAACCAAAGAAAAAGAAATATATTGACAATCAGAAAACCAACTCAACAAAAATGTGTGGGACAACAGTATTTTATCGAAACTAAAAAGGTTTCTTTCCATTTTTTTGCACCAACAGCCCGGACACGATTATTGTACCTGGAAACTAACTTTTGACACTCCGTTTGTGGTTTTGTGTTCTATTCTTGCATGTAGATGAACTTTGCCACATCATGTGTTTGATGCACTGTAGTTTTAAATGTTCGCCTTTAATTTTCAATTGGATTGAGATCATGAGATTGGCTAGGACACGGAAGGATCCTTGTTGTCGTATTGGCGAAGCATGCTTTTCTTAATTTCGCGCCATTTTTGGGTCATAACCTTGCTAAAGGTTCATTTGAACCGGTTGTGGAATTTTCTTACATTCAGAAGCAGCTTATTGTCCAGCACCTCCCTTTACATGGAACAATCGGTACTGCCATAGCGTGAGGTCTACCACACTGTAGCATGAGATCTCCCTCTAGCTAGTACTGAGGTTAGGATACTAATGGATGTTACTTATTTACATACATTTAATTTAAAGATAAAAACTTAATTTGTATATCTCAAACTGCATCTGGGTAGGCGATACAGGGAGGTAGACCTCGCGCCATAGTAACACCGAACAATACATTTTTCCATGAATGTTGCCGAGTTCCCCGTCCACCAAGGACGGTAAAACAGCCTCACACATTGATGTTGCGTCTTCCATGTTTGGCGGTTTGGATGGGGTCTTCAGGATCTCTGGCAGCCCGTGTTTTTTTTCCAAACATGACGAGTTTTATTTCATTCGGGAAGTTCACTCTTGCTTTTATCAGACTTCAAAACCCGTTTCTAAAACTGGATATCTTAGTCATGATGGTCTTGGGCAAGGGTTAAACGGTTCTTCATGTATTTTGCTACATGAACAAGAGTTTTACTGGCACTGAAGACATGTAAACCCCTTCTATTTAATTCACCAGGATATGTTTTTCAATTGACGTAACCTCGTTGTTACTTTCTTTCAGTAGTTGCCATGAGTTCGTACTTAATCAACCCAGTGCTGCGGAGTGTCGAGAGCGGCCTCTGACCATGAGAGGAGCCCCAACTCCAGGCAGATTAAGGTTTGCTCCAGTTTCTCGATGCCTCCGAACTATTGCCCCCACAGTTGAGTGTGAGCCCTGAACACGTTCAGCAATTAGGCTACAGGTTATTCCAGCAGGATGAAATTAGATTATTGCTTTCGTTTAGCTTCGGGTATTTATTTGACGCTCGTCACTGAGCAACCTTCTCCAACAAAATCGGAAGAAGTGTTGATAGTTTCGATGGAAATTTATTTACATTGCGACTGATTCTGAAAATCTCTGGACAATTTCTTTTATTGTTGTTTCTCACATTATGCAATAAACTAACAATGATTTTACGTGACGTCAATTTTGGCCAAATACGTTTGCTCACATATTTTCTTAATTTAGTTGATTTTCTGGGGATCGCTGGAAATGTCTCATTTTTATTTAATTGGTAAATACATGCTCCCTAAACACCTATCAATACTCTTTTCCCTAAACTAGAGCATACAGTTTTCAAAATACCTCAAAAATTATGCTGTACAAATACTTTTGTACACTGTACAGGCATTGTTGAAGTACTTAGATTAATGTTTGATCTGAGTCCCATAGTCAGTCTCAAGTAGACTTGAATTAGTAAGCACAGAATATCACAAGCCTGAATTTAGAAGCATCATTTCTCATTGGATTTGATGGAAGAAAACTTTTCGCTGAGCCATCAAAACACCAACTCTTATACCATTATTAAACAAAATCCGTTTTCTGGCAACCGCTTCAGAGCTTCGTCTGATGCGAAATCAATAAAAAAAATCTCCTTGAGCCACAAATCCAGTGGGGCTGTTCTCTGAGAGGCTTTGAGGATGGCGCAAAATAAATGTAGGATTTTGATCGGGGTCCTACTAATGATCTAGTCCTTTTGTTCTGATCTTAAAAGAGTGCTGTGTGATGGGCGCCCAGAGGTGCATGGGTTCGCGGAACATATCACTCTTCAATGTGGCTGGTTGTCGGCGAGAGAGGCTGCGCAAGATTGCAAGAGTTCACACTTTTATGGGAGTTACTTTTAGAAATTTCAGTGTTTAATTTTAAATGGTTGCGCTGCTACTTATTTTCCTTGGTAGAGATCGATGTTTAAATCAGTTTCATGAATTATGTTTAAAATAGGGCTTAAAAACATTGTAAATTCGATGTTCTAATGGTACTAATGCAGGAAGCAACTATTATACTTTGAAAATAGAAGCGAATAAATAGTTCGTCCCCTATTTAGCAGAAGATTGAGTACGCCTGCAGCCCGCCTGAATGAAGTACGGTCTTTAACACGAGTCCAAATCACGAAACAAGTTTTTTCGACATTGGTGAAAAATCAGTGGTTGAAAATAAGACAAATATCATAAATGTATCGGAGCTGATCGGAATGAAGCAAATTTTACTGAACTATTTCCCGTTAAATAGTTTACAAATTCGTACGTATTTAAAACTTTATCTCTGAAGTTTTTCTAATTATTGTTGACCTTCAACGCAAAACTTTCGGATTGAGCAAAACTCAAAAAACAAATAAAAAGTGAAAATTGGCTAAAAATTTCACTGGGCCTTCAATTTAAAATTGATCAGTGTGTTGTAAAATACGTTTGAGGTAAACTTTGAAATTAGAAACCGGTCAGTCTCTACCTTACTCATGAATTTGATATTCTATTATTTTCATTATTCTTAAAACACACTGTTGCCAGAAAATACTGTTGAATTGGATGACTAACTGTATAGTTATTGATAAGATTTCTTCGAAATTGTAGTAATTGGTATCTCATTGTATAGAAAAAGAATGCGTCTTAGAAACTTAACGAATTTTGTCAAAGCGCTTGCGTGCCTATCTAGAAGTGTAATAAAGTCGTAATAATTACAGTTCAAAGACAAGCTTCTCCTATGGAAATGAATTTAAAGTACTAACCAATTTTCTGAACGCTAAATATTCGTCAAAGTTTTGTGGACTAAACTTATTAAACATTAAAACATCTACAAACCAACAAAATCTGCGCGTACATCGTTTCCAATCAGTCCATGGATCATCTGCAGCGTTCAGAGTATGAATAATAATTATAATGCAGTTCTTCACTTGTACGTTAACGAGGCACAACTTGTTCTCGAGAAAATTAGGAGAAATAAAAGGAATTCTATTTCCGTATAGATATTTGAGTGAGCAAAGATCAAAAGAGCTAGCACTTTTCCGACAGCGCTGCACTTGGACAACGAATGTCAGCCTTGAAACTGAACTTCACGTATATCTTGTGCGACTGTTGAGCCTGAATACAGGCCACGTTTTAGGCCATTTTTGACGGAGCTTTTAAGCTAGGCAGCGGGACAGATTTTTACGCATTTTTAAACGCTCTCTCCACGGTTTAACGTCTGGTCCCAAAGGACATTGCAGGAAATAAAACTTTACAGCCAGCATAAAACATTTCCGTCATGGACGTCGCCGAAAGGCAATGTTTTGATTTTCAGTATAGATGTTTGTGAACTTTTTAGGCAAGCCTCCTCATATGAAACGTTTTTTTACAACACTAGATTCAAGTAAAAGATCAAAATGATTATTTTTCTTTTTTTCCTGTGTTGGAAGTTTAAATGAGAGGTTAACCCTTTCATTGTTCCTCTCATTTTTTACTTAAGAGTAGTAGTATTAGTAGTATTAGCATTGATTTGCTAGCGCTTCAGTAGTTCGTTTTACTCAAGAAAAGTGCATGTGAAGTACTCAACTTACTTTTCTTTGGTACTTCGAAATAACACAACAACAATTCACAACCCTATGAACATACATACACTGAGTACCCCTCAAATATTTAGCAAAAAGTTCTCTGACTTATTTCTACAGATCTCAAGGGTAGTCGCATATGAGTACTTTGTTCGGAGGATGAAACTTCAGAGGATGTTTTTCCTTTTTTCGTGAACCAGTTTTGTTTGCTTTGTTTGAGTGAACTACATTGCATTTTATGCGGGAAACGGCTTCAGATAATGCTCTTATAAATAAGAGTATGCTCGGATAATATAAACAGTTGAGTATCAATTAGTACACGCTAAATTAAACAAGCGTGGAAATTTTGGGAATACTTTTCATGAGTAGGATAATAGTTTTTTATTGGCTTCTAGCTGGTTAGTTTTTAAATTTTGAAACAAACTCTGAAGCTGAAAACGTGAAGTTATTCAATCATGGAAGCGGTGATCAATTAATTGACATTACCATGACAGGCTCTGAAAGTTACGGGCTTACGGATTACTATGAAATTTTCCCATTAATTGCCTTTACGGATCGGATAATTTTAAATTTTCCAATTAACTTCCTGCAGCATTGGTCTTACTTCTACCTTGGAGCTCCAGTAATGCTGAACTATCGCTATCAGCTCAAGCTGATGAGTTCTAAGATTAGGTGCTGCTGATGGACTTATAAAACTGAAATAATGGCGAAAACTAATGCCGAGATTACATTGAGTATATTCAGATGTGCTGAATGCTGTGGAAAGAGCTCGTGAAACTGGGTGAAATTAACACTCCAACGTCCCAGAGGACTGCCGTCCTTTTCGAAAATGGTCTCATTGTATCGTATTACCTGTGAAATATTTTCCCTAATGGGGTCTTTGAAGCTCACAACCGATGGGCAGTTCGTGCCTCATTCTGATATCGGTGACAACCTAATACCAGTACCAGTCTAATGACTGAGGTTGTCATAACGGTAACATGAGTACAAAAATGCTGACGTTAAAGAGGTTAATGTAGATCAAAATTAAAATTTATAACTGATAGAACAAAGTTTATCTTACCTTTAGTTCACGAGTAACGCACCACTGAGGAATTGCGCAGCGTCCTCTGAGTTCACAAACCAAAACGTTTTCAGGCCTCCATGCCACCAAAAATGAGGGCTTCTACCAACGTGAAGCCTGTACTTGGCAATCATTACACCTCTTAAGAAAAAACAACAACACAATGAAAATTAAAAATCCCCATTCACTATCAATGGAATGGTGAGCAATCGCCCGCGAAATCTGATTGAACTTATTACCCTATACATCTACTCGTGCGCAAGATGTACACAAGAATTACAGACATTTCTAATTCGTTTAAATTTTCTTCACATCCGCTCATCTTTCTGTCCGCTTCGTTAAATATTGAGATCTAAATTACTCATTGTGCAGTAGCATGGTTAGGTAAGAGTGCTCGTATCCAGTAACAGGTTTCTGCTGTCGCTCCAGAAATTTTATATTGATTTTCTTACACGCGCCTGGGACGGTGATGCGCCTGCACGGCCCGGCTGATTACGTCATCGATTATTGGGATTTTGGTCCGCAGAGAGGGTCTTCCGATTGTGGGAACAGACGTGGTGCACAGGTAGAAATTATAAGAGTCTGGCCAGATAGAGGACGAAGCGCCTTGACTTACACCGGATTCAATCAGCGAAATTGAACATCAATTTTAGGAAGCGCAGTGCCCTGTCGGTCGGTGCTGCCAGCCCTCTCGCAATCGGTTTGGGTGTTCGCAGTCAAATCGATATCTTTTACATTTAAAAAATTTGTAATTACGCTAATGATGTGCCTCCCTCTTTGCTATCGGGGAATCAGAAAACAACATGAATTCAAATAGATTAAAATTTCTGAAGGAAAATTCTTTTAGTGTGAAAGGAACTAAAAATTTAAAAGGCCGACGGACTTATTCTTTGTCTGGGGAGAACCTTTTAGTTTGGATTTACATATACGTTTAAAAATTATATAAGACTAAAAAGCAAACAATTGGGATATGTTTCATTTAAACAAAGATTGCGCCATAAATGGCAAGGAAAAAAGGAAGGAAAAATGTCAATTAACGCAATTTCTGCTAGATTACACCTTATAATGTCTGGTTAACTGCATCAATATATGTACATATTTTTAACGCTAAACAGTGTTGTATCATTTCTATGTTTCATATGCAGATGACCTTGAGGTTTGCCTAGATATTTTTCTTCTTTTGCATCACACAAATGTACATAAATGTAATATACGTCTGAACTTGGTGGGAAGTCATTCAACAGTTCTTCATTATTGATTATTTGGAATGAGATTACAATCCCCACAGATTACTTTTGAAACAAGAAATATATCCCAGCATGTTTTTTCAATGCATTGACATAAGGAAAACATAGGTAATTTATCAAAGGAATATCAATTTAGGGTCAATGCTTTGGGCATTTGAATTTGCTGAAAAGACTTTCTCAACATGAATGGAAGTCATATTTTGTGTTTTCCCTAACACAGCAGCGTGCCACTCGGCCGAATGGGTGCTCATGCGCCTGACGTCGCACGAGCGCCACCGAGCGGCCTGCGATTCTGCAGTGTGCAGCGAGCAGCGCTCGCCCCCTGCGGCGCTTGTGGTTCTGATGTCACGGAATGATGCGGAGTTATTGAAGGGGACCGTTTGGTCCACGTGGGAGTTAAGAAGGTAAAGTTAGCAATGGAATGACACTGATAAACTAGCTATAAGCATGGTGCTGGCTTTCCCTAACGTAGTTTTTCATGCTGAGTTCAAATCTGAAAAATATTTTGCTCTATTGTAGGGTTATGAGAATACGAAAAAAATTAATTTCCAAAAACACATTTTGTCATTTTGTTTTGTTCATCACATTTTGTCATTCACGTTTTTAATAATTTTTCATGAAATGCCGTACTATAAAATTGTGGTGTGTGAATATAGTTAAACGCAAAGGTTAAGTATCAAAACATTCATGATAGAGCATAACTAATTTTTCACTTGTTACTTTTTTATCTTAGTTAAATGTGAAATTATGGCGTCCAGAGGTTGCAAAATCTCACCAGGTCTATTTTGCTCTGTGTACGTCCATCTGACAGATCAATCCCACCCGAAATCTCATCGGAAGAATGTTACACCATTTGTGACGAAAGCGTATGAACTATACTATGATTCAAAAGTGGATGCAGGTTCCTGTGTCTCACAACTAGTCTGTTTGACATATGCATGCAACCTGCGCAGTTGGGGTATGAAAGGCGAAGAAAAGCAACCATATGGCCTCCGGAACTCCTTTGATATGGTGTGAGTCAAGTAACCACACCACAGACTTTTTTTTTGTTTGAAAAATGTCACCGGCTTTTCTTACAAAACTCATGCTTCTGTAAAATAGCCAGACCTCCCCTCAGTTTCTAAATCGATTCTGCATGATACTACCAATAGCACCTACAGAATTTACAGTTGATGAAGAAATGCAAGAAGAAAGTTTCATCTCTTTCATCTCCCAGCAACATATCCGACCCTGACTGTCAATGCGGAGAAGGTATTCGTTTAATGAACGATGCTGATCTTCCAGACCTCGTACTGGACCTGATCCTAACAAAAGGTCAAGCTAAACTGCTCGCTTTACACCTTAAAGAATTTTATCTGCTTGCACCGGGTAAAACTGCTTCGCATTTTCGCCACAGACGCGAAGGACTTGTAAAATTCTTTAGAATGAGTGACGCTATTTGCTAATGTTCGGACGTTGAAGGTCTAATGTCGAGCCTAGGGGTGGAACACAACATTGAACCATGGCGATTGACATGTTCAATTGCCAGTTAGATTATTGAGAACTGGTACAAAGAGTTCACTCAATGTATAACTCGGAATAATGTAAGCTGCTACAATCGGCCTAAATTGAAATCTTGAAGAAAAATCAGGTTTGTGAATTTTTGGTAAACCATATGGCACCGATGGAGAAGAACCTGACACTTACAAATTAGGCAAAGTTTTTAATTGCGAGTTAGTTTTATCGCTTTGAATAAAGCCACGTAAAAATTATTCATATCATCTTCAACCCTGAGTATTATTTTATTTATTGATTTATTGATTCTGTAATCGAAACAAATTCGGAATTTTAAATTTTCACGTGGCTCAAAAGAGTTCACTAACTCACCATTTGAAAATTTATCTAGTTTGTATGTGTCAGGTTCTTCTCCGGCGGTACCATTTGGTTTACCAAAAATTCACCAACCTGATTTTTATTCAAGATATCAATTTAAGCCGATTGTAGCAGATTACATTATTCCGAGTTATACATTGAGTGAACTCCTTGTACCAGTTCTCAATAATCTAACTTCAAACCTGTATACAGTCGACAATGCCTTCAAATTTATCGATTTAGTAAACGATTAACATTTGTCTAAACCATTTATTTTCAGAAGGCTGCTCAAAATTTATGGGTTTATCCGCAAAATGTTCAGTAAACTGTTGGAACTTTCTGTAATGCATTCTTTCTTTAGATTTGCTGGCAAACTTTATAACCAAATAAACGGTCCAGCAATGGGGCTTCCGTCAGCACCGTCGCTTGCCAACATTTTTATGTGTTTCCACGAAACAAGGTGGTTAGATGAATGTCTCTATGATTTTAAAGAGGTTTTCTACAATCGATACAAAGTCGATACTTATGTTCTATTCAGCCATCCATCTCATGTTGAGCAGTTCTTGAACTATCTTAATCATAAGCATCAGTCAATTTAGTTTGCCGTAGAAGTTGAACAGAAGAA
>JACJUY010007753.1:0-23549 GCA_014220935.1 Platorchestia sp. MABIK
CAGTGCCCATCGCCCATGGTAGGAAGCGGCTTTATTTTAAATGATCGTTTTAATTCATCCATGGTGGTACTGGCTGGCGAGTAAGCACATGGAGTTTGGGTCATATTCAGGCTGGCTTTCAGCGTTGTTAGACAGGAGTTTTTTTAATTTCTCGGAATCATGGTTTTGAATTATCAGGTTGTGGCCAATTTTGGTTGTGGGAGCGACTGAGAAATGAGGGGTGCTCTTGTCATTTCCACTTTCTTGGTGGTGGTTCTGTATGCGGTTGGGCTGTGAATTTTCCATCAAATTTCGACTGAGATTTTGCTGCAATTTTCCTCTTCGTATTGATTTCACTGCTTCCGAGTACGTGGTGGGATGTTGATGATTTGTACTCGTTTGTGAGAAGGGTATGCTGTCGACGCTGCTCCTGGTCGCTGCTCCTGGTCGCAAGCTGTCGACGCTGCTCCTGGTCGCTTGAGGCGAACTGTGTTTTTTATATTCATTGTATTCTGACTTCAACTAGCAAAAAAATTAGTTTCGAGTTATCTTAGAAATTCCAATTTACTGCAAGATGAAAGTGAAATTAGACTTCCATCTGAGCATTCCACTGGACGCTGAATGATGACAAAATAGCTCATTTACCTCTGATGTTTAAACTCTTCGATACTGAACTGGACGCCTTTCCATTTTTTAGATTGAGAGTTCCATTTTTTAGATTTCGAAAAACTTCTGTTGGCTTTGGGCCAAACTAAAATGTAGTCGTGTTTTATTATGTGGCAAGAATACTTCATTACGAGCTTTTAAGAGATGATAAAACAAACTGAATAGTACCGCCAACAACTGCGAATGATTCTCGAAGCTTCAGTGATAATGCATCCTGTATTCGCTGAAAAAAAATGCGTCATTTATTATGAGACAATGAACGTCCACAGGCAGCACAAATGGCGCTTTCGCTCAAATAAATCAGATGACAAATGAATGTTTTACTAAGGAAATGCTGTCCTGGACATACTCCCCGTCTCAGTGACACTAATTACTTCGTTTGAGGGTCATTTTTTTCATCAGTTTAGGGCTCACTTTAGACATCGTTACATTTCAGAGCTAAATTCGAAAATGAGCTGAAACTTTCCTTTAATGACAATAAGTCTTCGTTCGAAATTAGATGGTAATAAATGAAGAATCTGGTAGCCAAATGGATAAAGATTCATCGTACTAGTATGATATGAGGAAATTTAAAATTTTGATGATGATGTATTAAGTCTTCTGCACGCTGTCATGCGGCGAAGTAGTCATGGGATAACTTGGTGTAGCTTGTGATGGAATATCCTCCATATATATTTCTCTGCACTTTTAATTCGCTACAAACTGATTTAGCGAGCACCAAGATTAAACCAGCAAACTGAGCAGTAAGTGCGGTTGCAGTAGCCTTGTCCGCGTTGAACTCCTGTCTTTTACCTGAAGCTCGGCGTTATTCTTTAGGTGCACAGATCCGTCTCTTGGACCACGCAAGCTCATTTTCTTCAGGTGCCTTGATTGTGTCTATATCGGGAAGAGCGTCTTGAGGAGTAACAATCGTGGTGTAAGTTAACCATAAAATTAAGAAATAGGTGATTGAATTGTTTTTCCATGTACAGGGTTCTCAAAAACTGTACAGCCTTCAAACTTTATAAAAACTTGTAACTGCAAAATTTATTTACAGATAATACAATTGAACCAACATTGTATTCTCATAATATTATTAGCGACCAGGGAAAGTATCATCACGAAAGACAACCAAAGCGCCTTTAAAAAGCAGCCATCACCACGTCCTTATGTGAAATTGTGAACCACCGTATACTTCTAATTCCTCTGTCATCGCTAGTTTGTGAGCACGCTAGGTCTGCATGAAGGACTGCGAATTTTTCGTTCATATTTCCTTCAAGTTCATCGACTTCCAAGTTGTGAAGCGGTACTCAGGCTGGAGATAATTTATGTAAAAAATCACTGTACGTTTAGTCATTTCATAAACAGAGTTAGCAGAAGTCTAAATGAATAAAATTGAACGTCTCGAACTCATCAGGTAATCTTCAGCAAAAGTTCTGCGATGAAACAAAACAGATATGAGTAAATCAAAACAGCAACATACAAAAGAATACTACAACATACAAAAATAGTCGAATACTACAACATACAAAATTCTAAAAATGAAAAATGAAGACGCGAACTAATGATTACGTGTTCGCGTTCTTATTGTTTGTTTTTAGAAATTTATATCTACGATTATTTTTGGACGTTGTAGTTTTTTTGTATGTTGTAATATTGATTTAGTCATATATGTTTTGTTTCATTGCAGAACTTTTCCTGAAGATGAACCGATGAGTTCAAAAGGTTCAATTTTATTCATTTTTAATTTGCTAATTTTGTTAATAAAATGACAATGCTTACAGCGATTTCTGCCTAGCTTTTCATTTTAAAAATCAGAAGAATTTGATGCAGATCTAGTTTTAATTTATGTCACTTGAGGAACTGTAGGGGCTACGACACGTTGTGTACACGTGTGTGTGTGTTTAAATGTATGTGTGTGAATCTGTGTGTGTGTCAGTGTAGGTAGGTGTGTATGTGTATATGTGTTTACGTTGGTGTATCTAGGAACGTGTGTAGGCGTGTATTGGTAGGCGTGTAGGAGTGTAGGTACATACATATAAGATTACGTGGAACTGAGCTCCTGTGGCGCAATTGTGTATGACACCTTTGTGCACGAACATTGCTTTCTTGACAGATGAACGAAATATTTTTCATTAAGGATCCATCGTGATTTACCAGATTGGACATTTCAATAACTTATAACAATATATACAGCGGAGACCAAAAATACACAGCCATTGTTTGACAACCAATATTTTGTTACAAATTTCACTCACAGGTAAATTTTTCGGTGAAGTACGAGCGTTAGAGCAGAGGTTGAAAATGATCATCAGGAGCCTAACGCTGATGGCATCGAACAACTGAATGTCAGAGCATCTGATGTAACGGTGGCAGGCGTCACAAGAATTTCTCCCGTCGTTTGTTGACTGTAGCTGGATTCTGTCGACACACTTCATGTTCCACTTAACTGCGTCAAATCAGCAGACTGATTGGGAACTCAGCAGCACATCTTCTACATACTCTGTGCCCGACCAGAGGTCCATCTAGAAACAGGGACGATGACGAGTTTTTACTGAAGTAACCCCACAAATTCGTTTTTTCTGTGAACCTTTCAGAGAGAACGCTAAATTCTTCTGACATTCACAGCTAAACTATGAGTATTTATCGCAAGGTGTCCAATTAACTAGCAAATGAAACTTGTGGCCAGTATTATTGGCCACGTACTTGAACAATGTTACAGTAAATGTCATAGCATGTACTGTAATGTTGATTACAGTATCACACGTTGCAGTTCACCGTACTCATGTTTCATGCCTCGAGTAAATCCGTCCACCGAGGAAGGCGCAGCCAGTCGTAAGCACTTGCGGGTGCTCCGCTTTTCGCTACCGAAGAACGTCACACAATATGAAGCCTTCTCTTTTTAACTTATAACTTTGACTACCTTTTTTTGCTGGTAAAAAAATCGAACACGCCTTGAATTATAATTCAAAAATGATTACAATGGCAGAAAAGAGTAAATAAAGCACTTTAATTTCCTGCTGAAAATACTAATGTAGAGATCAATGCCGATTCAACTAAATATATTTTATCCTCCTAGAAGCAAGATGCATCTCTTCTATTCAGTGAAATCAGTGATGAAAAGATTGAGAAAATTGATTCATTCAAATTCCTAAGAATTATTATTGATCAAAATCTGTCTTTCAGAAAGCATATTTTGTTTATTAGTATTCAAATATCAAAATAAATTAGAATTTTCGTTAAAATTAAAAATGCTTATCATGAAGAAGCTCATAAAATACGGCATGAATATCAATCCATCCATTTCAACAAATAATGGTTAAGAAACATGTTTTGGAAGTGACAAAAATATGGATGAAGGTTCTTTATATATATTACAAAAGAAAGATATCAAGAAGTGGTTCCCTAACTTCTCAGCTTTTCATTCAATATACCACGGTAAGCATTTGACCCTTTAAACAAAATGATTCCGACACTGATATAGGAATTAAGACATAAGAAATATGTTTTCCCATTTATTGTACTTGGATATCATTTCTAAAGTCTATTGCCAATAATACCGAGGACATGGTTGGAATTAAGGACATTCCATGCTTGAAGCAGGTTCAAAAATTCTTAGCTTCTTGGTTGAAAGTATCATCCTGGCATGGCTGACACTTTCATTACTATATTACATTACTATACTTGAATTTAAAAACGAAGAAAATGCTAACTAAGTAAGTCATATTTGTTCTTTCTTTTTAATATTAGTGACTAATTTAGTTAGCATTTTCTTCGTTTTTACATTTCTAGTGAATTTGCGATTTAAGCAAAGTGTACATCTGATTATTATACTTTTACTATATTTGAGCTAGTCCTCTTTCATTGTTTGCATCCCCAGCATAGTTGACACCCCGTTCTCGCAGAGATACGCTGTTCAGAATGATACCAACGGCAGCGCTCTCGTGGGCAGAGTTGGCGAGTCAGCTAGTCCCGCAACTCAACAGGAAGCTGCATTCTCGTCAGGGTTACTGAGTGACTTGTGTCGTGAAGCATGTCTGCGTCGCACACTCAGGTACATCCTTATTCTTTTCTAAAATTGTGCATCAGTTTTTGATGTTCATTGCTTAACGGCTCGACGTCACCACTTAGGTTAACAGGTTTATTCTGCGACTTTAATCACTAAGGGAAATTTAACATTAATACTGAAGGTTGGTACCGCAACGCTTTCTTGATTTTCAGAATTCAGTGTTTTTTCACCCCTCCCTTACCCATCCGAAAATTGTTAAACTCCCTCAAGGGGCTTTTTTTATCCTCAGATTTTGAACAACAACCATACGGATGATTTATTGGAATACCTCGGATTAGGCTATCAATTTACTCTAAGTAATTTCATTTACACTACTTTGAATGATGATAGAAGCATTCACATCATTGGAACTAATACTTGGAACTCAATACCTTCTAAAATCCGTCAGAGAAACTATTACAGGATACTTGAAGTCTTGGATGTTATTTCGTATCAAGGCATTGATAGATCTAGCTGTTCAGAAATAGCTGTCTTCTCTCTACTACATGGTTCAAAATGATTGCCCTGTATTATAAAATGCTAGTGTGTACCGCCCTTCAAAAATGGCGGGATTCAATTCCTTTCTTGCACAAATTTTTCAAACGTGGATGACAAACAAATATATCCATCCTAACAGCACCCGTGATAAAAAATGTTCTTGTACTTGTGCACTGGTGAAACTCGTATCACAGAGGCGGATAGTATAACTATCTTTATGAGCGTGACAGAGCAGCGGAATTGAAAAATGAGGAAGTTCTCATTTTAGAAATCACGCTTTAATTTGCGGTGTAGTAAATTTCGAAATTGAACGGTTGCAGAAATGCACTAAAATCTCAATCTAGGAATTATTGTGGACTTTATCAGCGTTAAACGGAAGCTCATCACGTGCACTGAATATTGAGCATCAGTCGAACGTAGAAGGTAGAATTAAGAGCCACCATAAACAAAGCTAAATAACTTATTAATTTGAGACTAGTTGGATAAAAAACAAGAACAGATACTGTTTAAAAACGGTGAAGAAAAATTGAAATATATTTTCAAACCTAATTTATATTTACAACTGATTTAAATATAAGTAAATAAATCAAATCAAAGATTTAAAGAAAACCTGGCCCACTGTCCCCTGTGTCAGAGCTAGGAAGCGAATATGTTGGCCCGGCGCTGGTTGCGCGAGGCAGGGAACCATCACCACCATGGTCTACCACGGTCACCACCCTGCCTGCTCGCGTCCAACTCGTCAGTCCTGTGATGTGAACGGTCGAACGAGTTAGTGTAGATATGGAAAGCTACAAAATCCAAAGGACCTGGCAGCGTTCGAGTTCGCATCCGACCGACAGGCAGGCCCTCGATGGTGCCGTGCTGCGCGCACGAGTCTCCTGCTCAGCCAAGCGGCTGCTGAACACAACCGAGGGCGTCTACGGACACTTCGTCACAGGTATTTTGTTGACAGTCACTTCCATGGAAGCTATCGGATGTCACTCACGATTAAGCCTGAAGTCAGTTTTTTCCTGAACTATAAAACTACTTTAGTAAAACAATTCACTTGTCTGGTTTTCGTTTACCCATTCCTGTACTGGGAGGTTTTCATCTTCTTCATGTGGACTGAGTGCAGGAAGTTCATGTACATTAACCCACTGAGACGAGCAGAATTAAGTCGATGAATGCATGAACGTAATTAAGTCGTGCAAAATTTCCACAGCTAACACGTTCATTCTCCGACGTTATTTTTCCTTCCGCGTTATTTCAGCAAACACGTGAATCGGAAATTTTTGGTCGCAACGAGCAAGCGATTTTCACTCGCGAGTTGAGCGCACCTGCGCCGCAGACCGCGCGGCTGCTGGGGGAGTCGAGTTCTTCCCTTTCACTCGGCAGCGCTGCTCTGCTGCAGCAGCTCCCGTCGTTCTTGATGGAGTATTGACAAATTTTTAATTCTAAACTATTGTTCATCAAATTTCTTCTTGGTATAAAAGTCTCTTTTATTTACGAGCTAATATTCCCTCTCATCGAATTGTGGGCGAAACAAGCCAGAATTACATAGTTGCTTGCAATTTGAAAATATTTTCCTGAATATTCAGGTGATGCCTCACCAGAGGCCCGAAACGCGTCAGTGCAGCAGGGGTCCCGACTGCTGGCTGCAGCGCCGGTCACACTCGCACAAGCGGCGCCTGCCATGGTAGACTAAAGGTAGGCCTGTCATGGTGCCCGCAACGGGCTGCTCTGGTGCTCGCGTCCCCCTGCAGTGCGGCGAGAGCGCGGCGAGGCTACGTTTGCCGGCCTGCACTTCCACTCGCGTTATAAAAATATTCTCTAATGCGAGACTTTCTTTTTTAAAAATGCGATGTAAGTGCTCCTGTCAAAAAAGACTGGATCTGTGTAAGTGTAAAAAAAATTTTCACTTCGATGAAAAACTATCATCAGCGACGAATGGAAAGGTACTACAAAATTTCATTTAATTTGGACCTACATCTAAACGTAAACAAGTCGAACCCTTTTTTTAATAAGTATTTTTTCATTCAATTGATTGATTTTGATTCACTTTACTTTAAATTCCTCGTCATTAACGAGTATTATTTTCTCAGTATTATTAAGAGGTCGCAAATGAATTACATGGACGTGTAATTTTGTACCAATTCGCCCCAGAGGGCGCACGTCAGTCAGGCGCAGCGCGAGTTACCGGGCAGGGGCGCCACACTGGAAGCCCTCATGCAGGCATGGGATGGTATAAATAAATTTTCCCGGTTTAACGTCTTTTCGGACGCACACTATTTAGGATACTGTGAAAACATAATATCGAGCTGATCGTGTTTAGCGTAAGCAATGACAATAGTGGAAGATTTATCTATGAAAAATTGAGACAACATTGATCGTGTCAGACAAATAAAGGAGGAAAGTATCGATTCAAGTCGGAGAAATTATTTTAGGATTATATGACTGCCATTTGTGTTAATTGTCAAAGACTTGCAATTCAATTCTTATTAATATAGCATTTAACTGAAAGTTTCAGAAGATCATCTGAGAAATCTGTCATTTTGTCAGCGATCTTCGAATTTTGGCAAGATTTCGCGAGCGTCCACCTGCGCGCGACGAGGCAGCATTTCGTGTAAACGAACTAATCAACAAACTAAATAATAAGCATTGTGGCCGAAAGAAACTTTAAATAAACTTTCCTGCTGCATTTTAAATTTAACTAATAGAGGACGTCCGTATGAGCTTGTCAGTGTAACACGGAAGTTTGATCCAACCAACACTACACAAACAAACAGAGCTTGCGTTACGATAAACGTAACAATGCGAGCGGATTATTTAACGCCAACGGCAGCAATGCAGCCACCCACTGCCACTACACAATCGACGATTTTTTTACCGCCTTCCCAGAAATGGCGGCAAACGTGACTACATTCTGTACACAAGTATAAGGTTTTGTAACCTAATAGTTGTACATATCTTAAAGTTATTACCAGCATCTACACCGGTTGAATAAAATTCCTAAGTCGATTATTTTTCCTTTGCATATGATTTTTCAGCAGATTGGAAAGTTCGTCGAATGACGAGATTGACATTCTAAAATAATAGAAAAACTTTTCTTCATCGTTTCTTAACTCAAGAAATAAAGAGTAGAAAGCTCCAACTTTTTCTCTTCTCTGATTAATCGGATGAACCCAAATAAGTATTTTTCCCCTATTTTCTTTAATCGACGACGATATAACAATAATGCTAGAAGTTGTCCTCGATTCATATTAAGTAGCTTGTAGCGCGGAGGTCAGTGATCAAACGAGTGGCGTCGGCGCGCGACGGACATTTTACCGCCCAATGTGCAAACGCTACATTATGTTAAAGCGCAACTGTAAAAAATCCGATCGGAAATATAACGCCAAGTGTGTCACCGGGCAATATTAGTGTCACCAGGTAGGCGCATGGTCTCCATGATCATCGGATTTGGCACCTACGATTTATTTATTAAATGGGTAAAACTTTAAATAAATTTTTCATTAAAAAGCACTACAGAAAATTGAAGATGAATTAAAACTGAGCGTTACTTACTAATGAAATGTACGTGCTCGATAACAATCTATTGATATGACGGGGATGTCATAACAGCCAAGACGTGAATCGCCGACAATTTTTATATATTAAATGCCCTGTTTGTTTCATAAATAAACAATATCAGTTCTTGGACTTTAACGTTACACATTACTCTTTTGATGCTGAGAACGATGCTCTGCATCAAACTACAAAAGACTAAAATTTGGTAATGAGTTAAAGGGTTGTAAGGATTTTGAATGATTTCAATGTGATTACTGTTTTTTGTGAAGCTCCACCTACAACAGAAAATGAGGCTTCCCGATTTCTTCGGCCCATGTGTCTCGTCATTATCGTGCAGTGCAAATCTGAGAAGCCCGGGGAGTTCGGCGTTTTTTCCTTAAAATCTAATGTCGCGAGTTGTAAGCAAGTCAATGTGAGAGTACGAAAAGCAAACAAGACATGCGCTAATGTTCCTCTATTATTTCACAAGGAAGCCTTGCCATGTAGGCACAAACGTCTTAAATGGAGAGGCTTCTCAGATCTATGGCTCCTGAATATTTGCTGTCCACCGCATGCGTTCTGTAATTCAGTCTCGAGGTGTTTACGTTGTTTTGTTTCTAGGGTTTTCTACCTATACTGCTCCTACGCGAGAGATTTAAAAGTAAATACTTGAAATCTCGAATTAGATCATAATATATGCAACCAATGCGATCAATTATGCCTCATCACAATTATGATACCTAAAATTCATCCGTATTTTGATTCGATTGTTCATTCTCTTTTTTCTAATAAATGAAATAACGAGTATGTGCATAATATGATAAACATATAGAATCATTTTTATTACTTTGCGTAGAATTGACTGGCTAGCTGTGCGGCGAAGGATTAGAGCGCAAATCCACTCGCCCTTGTGTCGGAATCAGGCCTCACCTATACTGTAGAGAACAATCAGACTATGTATGACATAAGCCATGACATAACAGAGGTATTGACAACGAGATACCTCTGTTTGTGTAAAGTCCCTAATTTGCTATTTGAACCTCAGTTTGATTCCGGCCTTTCCCCTGTTCAAGGGTTTAATAAAGCGAACATGATAAAGAAAGAATGTTCTTGCCCCTGTGGAAGAAATGCTTGAATACAGTTCACCATAATTTCAATGCCTGAACATAGGCATTGATGTACTTAATTATTGAACCATCATTTGAGTATTACAGAAAATATGAATTCTAAACTATTTTAAGAATAATGCTTACGAATTGTACTACAACTAGTACGATTCAGAAAAGTTGCTGGAATGAAGCACGATTTATAAACTTCATTAAACTTAGAATAAACGCATCGTGAGTAGACTAACTTAAAACAAATTTTTTTCGTATATAATGATCAAATTAAATGATATCGCTAATATTGAACACTCCGGGATGGTTTACGAAATGAGTTAAAGTTTTGGAATTAACAATTCAAATACTTTACCATTCTCTCCGATGAATAGAGAGCTGAACATGTTTCAAATAAACCCGTGAACGTTTGGTGAAACTAAGCTCTTTGGACTCAAGACTGGAGGCCTGGATAGATCTAATCCGACGCTACTGCACCGTTCTACTCATTTAATATCGTATGCATGTATTGTTTTACTAATTTAACTTACACTCGCGTATACCGTAACTTTTTTTAGACTAATATTCTATGTGTTATTCATTGTATCAAAGTTTCTAATCCAGAATGATCGATCTTAATTTCCACAGTAAAATGTTAGCCTTTTCAGTCGCGTCTTCGCTGTGTAAAATTTGAAACGCCAATTGTTACGCCATCTTGAGAGCTCATTCTGAACTTGGCTGTCTCGATGAGAGGTTGGCAGTGTGTAACTAAACATTATCGAGGACATTAAACCACTCAAATTGCTTGACAATGATCCAACGTTGCTCACACTGATATAATAAGGTAAGCGAGTGTACTTTAATTCATCATATGTTAAATTCATGTTTAACCTTGATGCATTTCTTTATTATGTTGACTTTATAATCAAAACCTAACCTGATAACTTGGTTGTAATCTAGCTTCAGTGGATGAATACTTTATTTGGAAAGATGTTGATTAATTTTTTTTTTTGTGTTGGAGAACGTAACGTGTCCATGGGAGTGCGTTCATAGAAACTTGTTTTTATTTAGTGAATGACGGTTTAGGATTGCTTCTTGTGTGCGAGGTGAAAAGACGCCTAGCGTTAATATTAAGTTTCTCACTAACATAACGTGCTGTGTATGAATCAGATTAGGTACCTATGTCTAAGTACTTCTCAGGGTTCTGTAACGTAAGACTTGTGTTTCTCTCGCATTGCAATGGAACGCAGTTGAATAATAAATAACCTGCGACCGACGCTCTCAGGACGCGAGTTGGGTCGCGGTGTCCTAGCTTCGGCTGCTGCGTGGAGTTGTCCGTTAGTTCTGCTGCAGGGAAGCACTTGCAGTAGTTGTGAAATGACATCATGACTAAGCGCTGTAAGCAATTTTGTTCATTGGGTAAATTATGTAATTTGAATAAATTTATCGGAAGTTTTCTTAGCGAGCAGCTGTCGTGACGCGTCAGAGGTTGTGTTCATGTTCTCAGGCGCTGCGGCGCGTGCGCGCAACGCTCGGGCACTCGAGCAAGCGTGCACCAGGCCGCTCTGCTGGGAGGGCTAGTGAATTTTGTAAGCTACGATTTTGGAAATTTAGTACTTCCCTGACTGTGTTTGGTGTAGATCAGCAAGGACAAAATATTCCTGTTCAGCGTCAATTACGTTTGTGATAAGCAATTTGACGGGAGGTTTTCCCAATTACACTGGCAAAATTGGCTAAATAGCGTGGAGTTGAAAGAGCTCTTGAAACTCACACGACCGGCAATTGATACTTGTAGAGCTGTATATAACATTAGGTGTTGTATTGTTATCCCGTACTTCTGTGCACTCGATGCGTCGTTCATGTTGTTATATAACTGAGACGGCGTTTAATGAAGAATGGAACTGTGAATGGAGATATTGAACACCATCGTTATTGGTTGTTTAAATTTCCGCTGGAAAGTAGTCATGGGTGCCAGCTATCGTCCAGACGACCATCTGATGTCAAGCAGACTAGTGTATATGTGATTGCTGACTAGATGCATCAGAGAAAGCACCTTATATTGTACCTTATAGACTTATAAAGCAGACTGTAGCTGTATAAACTGCAGAGAAGTGTTAAAGCTCAGATTTTGCACACTTATTCTCTCTTGGATGAGTTACTAGTAGCAGAATTTTCAAGTTTACTTGCTCAAGTATTTGGACGGGTACGTGAAGGGGAGTGTGACGCACGAACAACAGGCTGCCGTCCGCAGTAAACTTGAAGCTGCCGCTGGTCCGGCGAGGTTCTGAATTTCTGGTCTCACGCTTTGCAATAATCTCTGCAGCTTGTGTTGCCAAAGATTTGCTGTTGTTATTTTGAGTCCTTTTAACATTTTGACGAAATGACCGTGTTTAATACAGTGTGTCACTGTTCTGCTTTTATTATAAAAACTTCGGGTCCCATACTCGGGGTTTCATGGTATTGAGTCGTTTGTTTCTGTCTCTATGCTAACATTTTGCGACAATTGACGTACAAACTTTACCGCTCTGATGAGACGTGAGTAGACGAGAGAGTTGTTAGAAATGTTCAAGTTTTCTCGGCTCTACAGAGCTTCACTTTAGGTAACACAGTGAATGAGATTTATTAGAATACAAAGCCCTGGACTGCTCTTACATTGTGAGTGCTTTTCTGGCACAAATACTAGACGGGAAATTTCTGTGAAGGTTTGCGAGTTTTAACTTTGACTTCGTCGAATTGAAACATTCTATTTGCGATTTCACCTCCAAAAATATCAGGCTTGGAGCTATCAAATTTCTTCTCTTTCTGGACGATTGTCTGTGGACGATTGTCTGTGATTCTTATCGCTCCTGTTGTCACCCTTGTTTTAATGCATTTTTTACTTGGTCAAATCTTGAATTTAAGTTTGGTTTCCCATTCAACTACTGCGCGCTTTGGTAAGCGTTTTGAATATTTGTGCACATTACGCTTTGAAGCAATCTACTGTCTCGGTCATCTATCAAGCCACTAGAAATAGCCATAAATAGTTTTCTGCTGGCTTCAATGTACGTTTTCTGACCAAAAGTCTGAAGTTTAAAATCGTGCGAAATCAAATCGCATCACGAAGGTAACCAACATAAACTAATGTGCAATTCAATTCAGATATAAACGTAATGTGCGTGAGCCATTTTTCATTGCAGTTAATTCTTTAAAATCCTTTTCGGCTTGTGTATTTATAAACACCGCAGACTGGTCATAGTTTGCGTCACGGCTGAGAGGCGTACGGTATAGTTCGTTCTACAGCAAATTTCGCTGGACTGCGTGCTCGAGGACGATTGGTCTCTCAACTACAAGAGATATTTACTATCTTTTTGTTAGTCGTAACTGCGATTGGCTGTATCAAAAAAGTCCTCAGACTTTGTGAATCAGTCTGCACGAAATACCGTTGTAAAATATGTCTAAACGTTCATGTGTCATTTCAATCTGGACAGTTTTGTCATCTTCATAATATGATTTTAATTTGATTCATTTCCTTTACTTTATTTACTTATTGCTTTCACAATTGCACTATGAGATCACGGGTTTTGCACAATGTTGCACGGACAGACATTAGTTCTACACTTGAGCTCATAGCTTATGTAAGTTAATTTTTCATGCAGTCCTTGCTATTCTAATTGCTCCTGTTCATCTCTTCCATTTCCATTTGACAGACAATTGCTTTCATTTTACTTGTTCTTGTCAGGGCTGACGAGACGCTTGTAGAATTTTAGATTATTGAACATGTCGCCGGCTTACACAAATTTCGGTGTGCGAGGTGAGGTGTAAAATATCCCTCGCTTCCCCCAGGTCTTGTGAAAGTTGTTTGAGCCCTTCCTTATACCTCGCCCGGAACTTAGCGTCGGACCAAACGTTCTGGGCAAATCGGCTCCCGCGTCATTGACGGTGTGCTGACCACTCATGTATGGCTCAGAGAGGCGGCGAACTTCTCAGACTTCCCTCCTCCTCATCCAGTTCAAAAGCAGAATAATTCGGTAGGGAAGTAGGCGGTCAAATAATTAACCAGAAATAACCACCACCTACAATTTGTTATCACTTGGGTTCCATTCAGCCCTTTGAAGCTCTGCGAGTACTAACTGTTGGTTTTACTTTTCATACAATAATACTTCATTGGAAACATATTTCTCTGAAGAATTATATCTGTTTTGTGAAGGAATACCGCAAGTGTTCTCGTTAACACCCGATTGTGAGATGATTAAAAAAATGACTTTATTGGGCAATATACCGAGTGAGGTAAAAGGCTCAACGTTACAATTTCTCTTTCATGCCATGATAAAAATGAGTTTTTGTTGAAGTTAGAGCGAATGCAGTTCTGAGCGAAGCCTCAACCTTATTTTGTTAATTTGACATTCAATAAATAGTTTTGAAATGACTTCATAGCATATAAGGCGATTCTTCGCAGTGTACTTTTTGAACCCCACAGCTTGCACAACAGGCGTATGAAACTTCATTTGGCACACCTAAATTTATTCATACATCATTTGTACTTATTATTCATTAATATTATGTGTTACCTGTTTTCTCACCAAATCATTTACTGTCTCGTGATAACAAAGCAATATATGACTTACATCAAATTGTGGAGTCTCGTTAATCTAATGGTTCAAGTGGAGATGGCCAGGTATCACCAACGTTAATCTTACGCGCCTTTGCGTCCATTTAGAATTTGCGATCTGTAATATTTTCAACAAAAGAGAATCTTGTGACTATCTAGACATCCGCAAAGGAAGACTTCAATTATTTATATTCGAAGTTATTCTGGGTCAAGTACCATCCAGTTTACCCTTTGATCGCACATAAGGCTCTTCAGGTTCTTATGATGCTTGGATTCACACATTTATGTGAAACTGCATTTTTCGCTCTCGTAGCCATCATAACTAAATACAGAAATCGTCTGAGCGCCGAAGGAGATTTACGTTGCGCACTTTCTAGCATTCTGCCTCACATTCAAAATCTAGTGTCAAAGAAACGGGGCCACAAGTCCCTCAAATTCTTTTTAGAAGTTCTTTTTTTACAAATTCTTTTTACAAATTCTTTTTTAGAACATTTAATAGCAATGAAGCAGTATCAAATATGTCAATGATGTGATTGGTTCCTATAAAATTAATAGATTCAACAGAAAACCCATGTTTTTTTTTGTTTCTGCGTAAACCTAAGCGCTACACTTATTTAAAAACACTTAGAGGGGCGCGAAGGAAAAACTGTATCCGTAAGGCGATCGCAGGAGTAAAAAGGGTAATAACTCTAGCACAACACATGTCACTGTGGAAGCTGTCAAACATATTAACTGCCTCTTGTTGGTCATAATTTGACTCTTTCTCTTTAGAAGTGTCATTTTTCGGCTTTTTGGCGATTTGTTATCTACAGAAACGCTGAATAATTCCAATAAAATTCCATTAACTGAGAAGAAGTGCCCCCAGAGCGCCGCGTGTAAAAATCTCGTCTCCAGCAGCTGCTGTCTGAGTCCTTCGGCCCTTGCCGCTCGGCTGTTGCTCATATCCTGTATATATTATGAACAATTTAACTGGCCAGGGATTATAGCTCGCTACGTCTTCAGCACCGCGTGTATTACTTGCCCTCGATGCCAATGATTTGATGCTTCTTCAATGATTTACAGTGTTCACTGAAATATTTGCGTTCTGTCAAATTAATAGCTATGCTCTCAATTGCTAAAACGACGTTTGTGATCAAATATATCCCTAGTTTATGACTACTTTACTTGAGTTTGAAAGTGACAGTGTTGAAAGGCCGTGATACAATTGTCAATATGAAGAGTAAGGCGAAAATCGCTCTACGTATGGTCATTTTATTAATACAAATAGTAAAGTCTTTACTATTTGTATTAATATAATGACCATACGTACAACGATTTTCGCCTTACTTTTCATTTTAAGAATCAGACGCATCAATGCGGATTTAATTTTAAACTGTGAATATATTGTAGTTACTATTCAAGTTTTGTTGTACCTATGATACGAGGTTAGAAGCTATCTATCTCTTTCCGATCAAAACTTAGTCCGAAAATGCTTAACCTTGACAATGTGAATTCTCAGGAGAGAGTCATCGTAAACTTCGGGAAAGGAGATACTGAGACTTCAAACATTCGGTAAGATGGAGGACATCAAGATTTCATTCTTCATCAGTAAATGCCGCTTCTACAGTATGTGGAACTGATCGCAGTTTTAATGCGTGCTGTGAATGCAATTCATATATTAAGTTTTATGGTCGAGTCCACTGACTGTTTAATCTGTCGTGTGTTGGCGTGGTTGCCGTATATGCCGAGGTTTCAGCTCCCGCCATGACGGTAGCTTAGATTTGGCCAAGTTGATCGTCCCTCTATACGAGATGTCGCTGGCGGTGGTCATGCGAGTATTATTGTACTGTTTGCGCTCTGATTGATTCTCGATCTTCGATTCCTCGGAGGACTTTCCCGTCAACATACCATCAGTTGTGTTGCACCCTCTTTTCCGTTTACTACTTCTGGTCATCTATTTTTGTGAGCTTCATCTGTATTTTCGTCGTCTTCATCTGTAGTTTCGAGGACTGATTTGAGTAGAATGCGTAGTACAAGTTATGTCTTCTTTAAAATTGGTAAGTTAAGAAGAATAATGAGTTCGATGTTCTAGCGTTTGTTGAATATGTGTGTTGATTACAATTATTTCTTTAGACGTTGACTACGATTTTGAAACGCCTGTAATTCACGGACACTCATGAAAGACCATTTTCATTGTGTGACTTTGTGCCGCAAAATCAGCTTTAACTTCGTTTGGTTTTCCATCTAAATATGGGCGTACTACTAAGACAGCTACTGATGGAAGATACCGAACTATGGTAAGGGAGTTTCTTATTTCAGAACTTGAGAAACAGCCTTTGCACAATACTTGGGTTTGCTAAGGTAGAAACAATGACAGTGTTGAGAGGGGGCTTTCCTATTCATTTCATTAGCTACGAGGAGGCCAAGGGGGCCGATTTGGTAACGTATTTGGCCCCCCTCATTCTTCAGCTTGTCTCCATGCGATTTTTTCTTGTGACTTTAAGTCATGTTTGTTACACAACTGACAAACTTAAAAGAACTTGTTGAAGTGTATGATGAAATAGTTAAACTCTCGCTAAAGACTGTAGATGCACTAAGGAGCGTTGGTGAGACGACCAAGGCAAGAGCCCTAAGTTGTGTAACTATAAGCGTGGTTATCATTTGAAGGGCATTGCATTCAAGACATTATATTAATTTGTTAATAAGACATAAAAATGTTCTCAATCAAATTAGGTGACAAAATCCCAGCGTTCTTAGTTTTTGTTTAATTATTAGCCACCCTTGTCTATTGCGCAGACATCAGTGCGACGCCATGTACGTTGTGCAGCATTTAGTGTGACGCCAGGTACGTTGTGCAGCGTTTAGTGTGACGCCATGTACGTTGTGCAGCGTTTAGTGTACCACCATGTACATTGTACAGCGTTTAGTGAGACGCCATGTACGTTGTGCAGCGTTTAGTGTGACGCCATGTACGTTGTGCAGCGTTTAGTGTGACGCCATGTACGTTGTGCAGCGTTTAGTGTGACGCAATGTACGTTGTGCAGCATTTAGTGTGACGCCATGTACGTTGTGCAGCGTTTAGTGTGACGCCATGTATGTTGTGCAGCGTTTAGTGGTGTGCTATTCATGTCTTTCTCCTCTCAGTTATTTTCCCAGGTCTTCATCCAATAATTGCGGCATCGCTTGTTCAGGTTCCTAAGTAGGACGGAAGTTCTACTTTCTTTTTTCGTGGTCATATCAATCATGAAATATTTTTCTTTCATTGAAAATATGTTAATTTTTTCCATCACAATATCAACTGTGTTACGCTTTAATAGTATTATTGTCTCATCAATGGTAATAGATGTTTCAAGTCATGAGGCAAATTCATATCATTTCATGCCGTGTTTCTTGTTACTAAGTGCACGTCGTAGTCATTTATTTCAACAGGACCTTCATGGGGATACACCTATTATATCTATGGGAATTAGCACCCCCAGGGTCCCGAGCTAAAGGTCCCGAGGTATGTGAGGTCCCGAGCTAAAGGTTAGGTAAGCCCTCCCTCTGTAGAAATAGAATAAGATTTGATTTTGTTACGTACCTTTTTTCCGTACGCTGCTGTCCTGTATTTCAGCACATACAACTTTCTTCTTCAATTAATATCCTCTTTGATGAAATTATTTCTCAACATACTGTTTCTATGCACAAGGTGCATGGATTCCGCGTTCCCTTTAGTTATACTGAATGGTGCCTTTCTCCTTCCTCTCTTTTGAACGCCTTTGTTGTAGTTAGGGAGGCTTGAACTAACTTCTAATCTAATCTTTATTACTTTATACATTTTTGATCTTATGCTAAAATTTATCGAAATTATGTGCTATGCATTGTTCGCCAATGGTTGCACACTTCACTATTAATTTATTTCTGAACGATGACTTGGGAGAATACAGTCGAAGGCAGATAGAAATCTTTGTCGCGAACTCATCTTCGACTCGAGGATAACGCTCGAAAAAATTCCACAGCTGAAGTCTGTGAGCTAATCGGAGGCTTATTCGGGTATTGTTGGGTCCCATGTTGAGACGTATAATTTATAGTGACTCCAGGTTAACAGCACTATGTAGAATTGTCTTTCAGGAAACTTGACAGGTTCCCTCAATATCTTGCAGTGATGTCTATCTTGACGAGCTGTAGAGAGGCGGCTGAGTGAAACCATTTAGGCTGCTGTGTACGCGTTTGATTGCCTTTAAAAGAAGTATTAAAATCATTCTGAAATGATCTAAATTGTGCATGAATGAATCGATAATCTAGAAATAAATTTTTGTTGAAAAATCCTCTGAAAAATATCAATTTCTGACACTGTAAAAAGCAGAGTGAGGCCGGAAACGTCTTGAATAGCAGTCGTTAACACTCGAAGGCTGGCTGATGCGTGCTGCTGCCAGAGCAGGTCGAATGCCACGTGGCCAAGCGTAGATATTACACGTCCGGGACCGAGCCCTCAGCTCATGCTAGTTGAGACTTGAGATAGCTTTATTCTCCGGATAACAGTCCTGAACATCAGAAGTGTGGTCGTACCTGAGATTGTTGGAATTCGGGACGACGTTAATTTTCGACTTGTGTCGACGCAGTTCTTTGTAGAGAATCGAAGTAATTACGCAGGGCAGTTACTACACTTGTTCCGTAACGCATAAAATTCGTAAATAGACGCGGTTATTTTGGAATTATGACACGTGTTGTGCTGCGTCTAGTGTGATGCCGCTTATGTTGTGTGAACTCAAATTTTGCAATGAACGGAGTCCTTCGTGTTTGTAGAATATAAATGGAGTGGCCTTTTCATTTTCATTACGTCTTTGATAGTGATTAAACATTCCACATCATTGTTTAATAACTGTTGCTGTCTTGTCTCGCTTCAGCAAAAGGTATTACCATTCTGACTGTCCTGTCGCTGTGTGCTATGGGTAAGGACAAATTCTGGTGTTGCTACACGTATGAGGGAAGAGTGACACGAGCTCGCACAGCTTCCTGCGCTGGTCACGTGTGATAATGCGGTCAAATGTAAAGAGTTGAGCCATTTTTATTTTCAGTTTTTCTAAGTTCTTGAAGTCAACGACATTCTCTGCGAAGCGTATTGACGGAAATTCTCGTACCTTTCAACAACACTTAGCTATTTGTTTTGACTTTAGAGCGTTGAGAGTAAAATGTGATGGGTCATATGAATGTGGCGCTTTCTGACTCAGACCGAGGCACTTCATGAAACCAAACATTATGCCGTAATACAGTAAGACTTTTGAAAAGTGTACGAGTGCACTGTATTTGCTTAACTCTATTTGAACTTTGATTCTAAATTAAAATCATTCAAGCGACACACAACACAATTAGTTGAAATTTTAAACTGATGTTGGTGTGGCAGAAGTAAAGGTTAACTTGCTGCGGGCAGGCGGCCGCCATGCGAGGGGCGGCCGAGGCGTGTAAGGAGACGGCGCCCGGCACCGCCGCGGTGCCCCGCACCTGGCAGGTGTGGTGTGGAGGCCGCGCTGCTCTGACGCTTGCCTGCTGTGGCCTGCGAGCTCTCCTTCATTTCCTTGACGCTCCGCTCTACTGAAGTGATCTTATATTCGGCCCTTGTGTATTAAACAGCATGTGCCGAAAGCTAAAAGTAGTGATTTCAAAGAGTATTTCAGCGCTTCATTGTGCCAAATTGTCGCTGAACATTGAGTTTGTGGTTAGTTAGGGTGTATTCACACTACGAGCGGAGCAGAGCGGCGATAATGTTTGTACATGTTCGAGTGCAGAAATGCTTGCCTGTTCACACTGCAAGCGGAGCGGAGCAGAGCAGAGCGGAGCGGTGAGCTCGGGAAATTCGTTGGGAATTTTTTACGCTCACTGCGAGCTTTTCTCCACAGCTCCACCTTTGGATCATCATATCCAATAACATATTGGATCATGAAATAATATTGTCGTTTGATTTAAAAAATGTTATATATAACTTATAATTTCTGCAAATAATCGTATAACAACTATAACTTATAGTGTAAGATATAATATTTTATTTGAATTTTGTCCCTCTCAGAGGGATACAATTATTGTATGTATGGGAATTAGCGCTCCCAGGGGGACAACGTGAGGGCCCGAGCTGAGAGTTAGGTAGGCTTTCTTTTTTGTTGAAATAAAATGTTTTTGTTATGTTAAGGACCATCTTTTTTCGGTTCGCTGCCGTCCTGTTTTTCAGCACCTACTACTTTCTTCTTCAACTTTGGTCTTGTTTCATAATCTTCTTCCACAACTTACTGTTCCTATGCCCTTTCTGCGTAGATTCCGCCTTTCCTTAACTCCATACTAAATGGTGCTTTCCTCTTTCCTCTCTTTGGATCGCATTTGTTGCTGCGGGTAGGGAGGCTAAAACTAACGACTAATCTAATCTACTTTTTCCTGTTCGGGTTCATTAAGCATTTTATTTCTGCTTTCTCTGATTTGTTATTTTATTATTGGTTCAATTTTGGGAATCTGCTTTTATTTTCCTTCTTATGTAGTTTTAGTTTTCTTGTTATGTTGTGTATTTTATTTTACGATCTTGATAAAGGAATAATTATGTACGACTTTTTATTAAAGTTTTCATTTTAGCCGTGAAGTGGGAGGAAAAGGAGGCCGTATGGTGAGGAGGAGGCTTCAATGTGAGTCTAAGTTTAAATAAGCTGCAAAATGTTGTGAACTTGGGGGATTTTTCTTCAATACTAACGAAAAACATGTCAGTATTTTGTGGATTTTTAGGCCAGGAAAAGTCAGTATTTATCAGTATTTTTCACTTAGCTTTCTCTGGCACAATCCTGAATTTCTGAAGGTAATTATTTTACTTGTAATCACCTTAAAGTCACCACAAGACGCTCATTCGTTTCAAATGGCCTCTGAAACCTGTAGTCCTATAAAGGGATACAACCTTTATGTAAAGACTTTAATTTTGCCTAAACTACTTTGCTTTACATGCATCCTCAATAAAAATTTGTTAATTATTACTGAATGGCAAATTTATCATATCTCGTTGGAAACTTTTCCTTCTGGGATTGTAGTACATCAAAAGTTGCCGGTTTCATCCGTAAATACTCGAAGAATTGCGATTCATCTCTCCTCAGTGCTTCGAAGAGATAGTGGTGTTCTCCATAGCGATCTCTCCTCACGTTGATGGGATGGACCTAGGGTTTCCGGTACCAGCTCGCAGTTTTTGAGAACCCATCTTAGATCCTTCCCGAATTACCCTGACAAAAGGGTAATTTCTGAACTATAAGACGTAAAATCTTGAAATTAGTACCAAATTAATGCTCGTGACGAGTACAACATTTTTATGTAATTAAAAAATTTTTTACTCCCCTGTGGGGGGCAGGAAGCTCGGCTGTCGTGGCCCCTTAATAGTCGGCCGATGTTCTCTATAAGGCTCATGTTTATCTCGTTGTAATTTCTGAACTATTGCACCTAAAAATTTGAAATTGGTTTCATTTTAAACATCAATTCATTCTCCAACTGGGAGAGTATAATAAAAGTCTCATACGCTTCCTGAGGAGGCATGGTTAGAGGTTTCCCTACCCTATAAATGGTCGGCCGATTTTCTCTGTAAGGCTCATGTTCATCTCGTTGTAATTTCTGAACTATTGCACCTAAAAATTGGAAATTGGTTTCATTTTAAACATCAATTCATTCTCCAACTGTGAGAGTATAACAAAAGTCTCATGCGCTTCCTGGGGATAAAAGAGAGCAAGGTTCTCCTAGCCCAAAAATACGCGCTGACGAATGCCATGATCACCGTGGTTATGATGCGCTGTCCAAGTCTGCTAGTCAGAGTCTTGCCGTTTTCAGCCCTGTACCTGCTGCATCGTGCCTTCGAATCTCGGCTCTGGGTGATGTTTTTTTCTCTTTTATAAAGTCATAGTTTCCATGTTTTTTGGTCACGTAGACTTTGTGGGGCAATATTATAAGCATGGAAATGTCAGAATTTCGTTGCATGATGTAAAACATGTTTTCCGAGTCCCTTGATTGGAATACCAGTACATGCATTGTAATAAAAATATAGCATGTTTAACATTGGTTTTCAAAATATCTGAATATTAATTACCATTCTTGGTTGACAATTACACATCGGGATCGTAATACCCGTGTAAAATGTCGCAACAAAAACTTTTTTGTCAGAAAGAAGAAGAAAAATGAGTTCCTTTCGTTGCGTAATCTGATTTTGACAGTGAATTTAAATATTCGTAACTAAGAAAACATAATCCTCGTAACGCATAGTTGAAAATCACTCTCGTTAGGGCGCACTTGTATTGGAATACAAGCAAACGAATACTGGAACCGGTGATTGGAGGGATAAATGTTGAGAGTAAATTGAACAGATATAAATCATTTTGAGTCAAAGATTCTGAGGTCGACATTGAGGAGAATTTTTTTTTTCGTTATGAAATATTTCTAAGTACGCCAAAATAATGAGCTCGAAGGGAATAAAATGTTTTATCATAAAACAAATATACAACATTTACAAACTACGCTGGTAATACTGGCGCAAAAGAATTTGCTGTTGATCGGGACGTGATACGTGTAACAAGAAAAAAAGAAAAGAAAAACCAGTTTATTTCCATTAGAGATGGTACAAAATTACCATCATTGGTTTTTAAAACATCTTAAAGTTAACACACTTAAATGATACACACACACACTAGTATTGTAATACACATGTCACTAGTCGAAAATTGATTGAGGGCAATGTACTCCTAATCTTGCTTAAACTACATTTGATGATACATGTAATGATAATTATAAGAGATAACACAACTTCATGACTTTTGACAGTTTACATATACATGACATCAAACTTCGCGATTCTTGACGCCAGGAAAGACTACATGAATCGCTTGTTTCGGCCGATGTTCAAAAATGTTATTTCAAGGAAAGCGTGAAAAAAATGGAATTAAGCATGTGGAACACGAGGATTACAAGTTTTGTATTTCTAATTAAATCATTTTAACGTAACGATCATTAGTTGATAAGCATTTAATTTCAAAATAAATGGATGATCACACAAAAAATATATAGTTTTTACGGGAATGCTTTACAATAATAAAGAGATGACGAGTTCGGTAATGATACAAATTGAGTGAACAGAAAAAGACCACTATTTCTAGCTAAAAATGCCAGTTGTCGGTTTAGTGCATATACATGTGCATATATACATGTAAAT
>JACJUY010007754.1:1412-25005 GCA_014220935.1 Platorchestia sp. MABIK
CTGTCCATAATTTCCGGATATAGGTTAGTTGACGAGGTTTTGCAAGTAATTAGGTCGTAAGCTTCGTTGCGTTTTCGTTGAGTCTCGTTGCGTTTGGTAAACAAAAACCTGTGTTATTTTAACAACAGGGAAGCCTACCTAACCGTTAGCTAGGGCCCTCTCATTGTCCCCCTGGGAGCGCTAGTTCCCATAGATAGAATAGTTGTATCCCCCTGAGGGGTGAGTAGTTGCGCAAACTGCGATTTTACGAGAAAATCGACCGACCATTGAGGAGAACGGGAACTTCGCTCCTTGCCTCCCCAGAAAACGTATGAGTTTTGTCCTACCTTTTAGCATGGAGAATGACTTGATGTTGAAATTGAAACTAATTTGAAGTTTTTAAGTGCAATAGTTTAGAAATTAGCTTCGAGACAATATGAGGCTCATCGAAAAAATCTGTCTTTAATTGAGAGGTTACGGGAACTTCGCTCCATGCTCGGGGGGAGGGGGTCGCCATGACCCCCTCCCCCCGAAATTTTCGCCTGGCTGCGCCACTCCCAAGAGCATGTCGATTTCCAGGTCATACAACATATTTTTCACAGCTCAACTACGTCAATTTTAGCAAAATCCTAATTCAATCAGTTGATTTAACTTTGCGATTGCGTGTTAAATTAAACTGTCAAGTGTGTCTGCGCCTGCTTCCGTGTTGTAATATAAATTAATGTAGTGAATTGAATGTGACTGATCATTGAAGTGAATTTTCAAGGAAAAGCATTGAAGCTTTTTATATGGTTTTAGACCAGTAGCGCAGCCAGGCGGGGGGGTGAGGGTGCCACACCCCCTCTCCCACACTCCTCCGAAATGTTGAGCTGGGAGCTAGTTTCAGTCGCCGTTTTTGGTAAAAGAATAATAAGATTGCAGATAATTAATGTCTGGCCCCTCCCGAAATTATTTGTCGGGGATCCTGGTCCCCCCCGAAATTTTCGGCTCCCTGCGCCATTGCGCTAGCCTCATTATTTTTTATAAAATAGATGCACGGGTTTGATTGATTTTTAATTAGTATTAATCGCAGTGTTTCACGAGAAAAATCTACATGCATGAAATTTCATTTGCTAAAAAATGGTGCATTATTTTCTTACGTAAATTTCCCTAGCCCCTAGACTGCATTTCAAAACCTTCACTTATATACTGAAAAGTTAGCTCTTTTGAAGACAGTGTTTTATTTCTCGTTGGCCAATAGCGCGTTTAATGAACTAAGTTAAGTGTAGGTGATAATTAGGTGTTGTACAAAATATCCAGCCCCCGATCACGATGTGGGTTGGCGATAATTATGCACTACAGTCACTGAGTACAACTTGGGCCACCGTCACACGGAGACCAAATGGTAACATAATCATCTACAGTCAGCGGCACTAGTCGGTCTGTCCAGCGTCACGAAACCAGCATAGTCATTCCATGATTTCACAGCCGGAAATCATGGTATGACTAAACTGGTGTCAAACTAAGGCTAAAATCTGACGGTTTCGTGGCGTTGGAAAAACCAACTGGTGCCGCTGACTTTAGATGATTATGACGAAACGCTACCATTTGGTCTCCGCGTGACGGTGGCCTTGGCAAGCTAGGTAACGTAAATCACGAGGAGCCACTTCACATCTTAACTGTTTGTACTTTTATGATTCTTAACCGTGAGCAGGAGTAAAATCGACCGAAACATCCTGGAAGCTGCCTAACTAGAAAATTAGGCCGGAGTTCAGATCTGAAATTCACAGAATTAGCAAGCTCAGCCTCACTGAAAAATCATCATGAAAGTTTTGGAATCCTGGAACTTATAATGGATAGATTATTTTCGTGCGCCATAAACATCAATATTACGCTCTATTGGGGTCAAGAGATCTTTTGTACTTTGCATCGTTGTGTAAGTTTGAAATTCTATTTCCTTGGACAACGTTGCTGTGAAATCAGAATATATAAAAATTTAAAGGAGTCTGATCAGCCTTTGTTTTTTGGGGCATTTATAATTGACATTCGCCGATTTTGCTCGGTTATACCATTTCCTTCTTACCGCTAGAAGCAGGTGCTTATAACTTCGGACACGGTTCAATAATGTTTACGCATTTCTCTCATGAACGTATACATTGACACATCCTGTTTTTTACAATGCCTTCAAACCAATTCAAAACTTGCTTTACACGTTTGCACTTTTGATGTGCTATTCCTAGCAAAAATTTTCTTCCCGTCGTACGTTGTCGTTATTCCCCATTTGATCAACAACTAATAAACTAATACTACGGGTTATACCCTCTTTCTAAACAATGTTTCATTTCAGCTTTCTTATTTATTTCCTAGAGGCTCATATCCTTTTCGCGATCGATCTACCTTTATCCTTTTAAGAAACCAAAGTTGCCGCGACAGAGATCCGGAAAATTTTATACTCACTCCATAAAAAAAAAACACACAACTAGTTGTACATGACGGCATTAGCCCTCAATGTATTTAGGACAACTTCCATGTCACAGCACCTCGGATGTAATCAGTTAACAAAACTTGCTCTGACGCATGGAAATTGTTTAATCGAGCCCCTTGGCAAAATAAAAAATCCTTTGTATTTAGTTCGGCGGAAACAAAGCCTTCAAACCACACGTGAAAACAATATTCAATAAAATTTGCGGAACCTACTGGTTTTCCATCGGATCAAAAATGCACTTGCTGAAAAAACTAGATGATTGGTCACTTAATCTTTAGCAATATCGCATTATGGTCACTGAAGTCGATTCTAGAGAGACGCACCTGAATACCTGGCCGCCGTCGCTGAACTTATTCGGGCCCACAAGTAGCTATACTCAAATACGTCCATTGTACTAGACTTAAGATACAATCTATTGTTGTATCACTTGTGGTAAATAAATTGTTTACCTTCAAAAAGTATTGCAAAATTGCCCGCACTTAGCAGCCGAAGTTGTGAGCAAAGGCAAAAATAAAAGAAACATGATCATGTTGCTCCTCACCTAACAAATCTGGACCCCACCTCAATAAAAAAGATTCCGCATTTAAGAAGTCAGACACGCGTTCTAGTCTCTGCCTCCCTCAGAGAAATCCAGATGTACAATTTCTTCCCCTCAATATTCCAAGCAGAAATCTTAATCTGAGGAATGATATCTTAACAGCTACCGTTCATCTGACCTGCGATAAAAAGCTCACAGTTTCGGAAGCTCTGTGCTTTAGGCTTCCACAGCGCATAAAAACTTTTGAACAGTGAAATATTCATACTTCAAAGTGAACTGACTCTCCAATGAATTTGCAGTTCTTAGTTTAGATCGTCAGGAAAAAGAAAGAAAAATTAACGCATGTTAAATATTTTCAGATGCATACAAAATTGAGAAAATTGCACAACAAATGACCAACTCCATGATGAACGCAAATCTACATGACTGACAATTCTTTTTTGCTGAAAAGATTTTCTCGCTGGCATCAGAGTAGGGTCAAATGATGCCACAAAGAGACAAAACAAAATGATCACCGTCACTGGAACACAGCACATAAACTGCACACCTACAGCCGGTCTAGGACGGTATTTGCACACCAGCGTCCTCGTCAGTCTCTATGCCTATGTCTTCATAGAGCTCTTTTTTGGATTTGGGATAGCCTTCGAGGATGGCGTCAAGCACGTCCCTGGCCATGCGGCGGCGGCGGCGCCACTGCAGCGCGGCGTCTGAGCGCCGCTGCTGCAGACGCCGACGCTCTTCCTCCGACACCAGCGACTGCCTCGTCCTGAGAGGCTCCAGGCGGGCTGCGAGCGCTGCATTCTCTGCCTCCAGCTGCACAGCGCCCGCACACATCGTAATTAGCGCTTCATTATCTCTCCATGACAAGTAACGACTATTTGCAGCCAATGTAATTTGACATCATGCATGATTTGGACAACAAACTGCCTAAGAGAAGAAATCTTTGAAGTTAGAAATCCTTGTGACGCCACAGCTCCGTCACACATCGTACACGGCGCCATCTTGCGCTTCATTATCTCTCAATGAAAAGTAACTATTTGCTTCCAGTGTAATTTGCATTATCATTCATAATTTGGTCAACTAACTAGAAACCTTTGATACGCGGATGTCTGGACGCGACTTTCTTAATTTAATGTACATTATAGAGAAGATTGCATGATTTCATGCGATATGTCACCCGCAAGTTAATTAACAAGGTCATTGAACAGAATACGGTGAATTTACTAATCAACATACGAGCATGAAATAAGCGGTAAAAGCATTCCTTGAATAATGTTGATTTCATTACTGACCTTGGCAGCTTGCGTGAGGGCATCTTCAGTGGTAAGGGTGGAGAGGAGGGCCTTGACGGCAGCCTCAGCCTGTTGCACCTCATGCTGCCTGCTCCCCACCGCCGCTGCCAAGCTGGCCACCTCCTGCTCCAGGGCTCTGTGTGCAGCGTGCAGGCTAGCATGGCAGACACAGTCACGCCGCAGTCGTTCTATGCTACGATTTTGTATTCTAGGCTTTTGTTTGCTAGCATTTTGTATGCTAGCATTTTGTATGCTAGCATTTTGTATGCTAGCATTTTGTATGCAAGCATTTTGTATGCAAGCATTTTGTATGCTAGCATTTTGTGTGTTAGCATTTTATTTGCTAACATTTTGTGTGCTAAGATTTTGTATGTTAATATTTTGTTTGCTAGGATTTTGCTTTTTTGGATTTTATTATCTAGGATTTTGTATATTTCAGTTGTTGAACTTTTTGCTCAAATCATTGACAAAAATTAACCTCACCTAATTTTTCTCATTAATCAGAGTAAAATTTCAAACAATATTGAGAACAAACTTGCACCATGACTAGAGTACACAAAAACCCAAGGTTTGACCATACTGAAAGTTTGATCTTTTTACGAAGTAAAATACACATAATAGCATGAATGTAACACAAAACAGATTAGTAGTGAATGAAATCGACAGTGTATGCTAAAGTGTCAGTAAATACTACCAAAGATGGAGACAAAAAAATTCAAGAGCAAGGTGCTGTGTACATTTTGCAGTGTCCTTAATGCACCATGCAAATATATCTTATATTAACTCAAGAGTACAATTTCTTACTTCAATTCTTGCTCATTAACAGAAGGGAAGCGCGACTGGTCAGCAACGTAAACTTTCTGTTTACCATAAACCTTCTCCTTTATATCATCGGACTGAAAATAAATAAAGGTATAATGCATGAGGGTAAATTGAAAGTTATGGGTTAACACCACATAAAAACACTAGTACATGGAAGCCTTGATTTCTGACTATGAGACAACAAAATTTTCTTTGATAATATTTGTCAACTAGAATGTCTTATTTCAAGTTTAAAATACACAATAAACTACATAAGAAGTTGGTTTGAGCCTTCTTAATTAAAAAAAAAAGTGTTCTACAGAGAGGAAAGACAAAAGCATCATTTAGTAAGGAGTTGAGGGAACAGAACCTATGCACAAGGTGTGTTCCCACACAAGATTCCTGTACATAGAAACACTAAGTGTGGAAGGAAGTTTGTGAAACAATATCAAAGTTGAAGAAGAAATTAATGGACACTAAACAGAAGTGAACCAAATAAAAGATGATCTATAACAAAACAACCCATCTATTCCATTTCAACAAAAGCAGGCCTATCTAACTTTTAGTTTGGGACCTAACATTTTCCCTCAGGAGTGCTAATTCCTCTAGATTCAACAGTTGTATCCCCCAGAGGGACTGAATTACATTATTTCTCTGCACATAATGCAAAAGCCAATTTGGAATTTTTTACTTTGTACTGTTTGATTTGCACTATTACAAGCTATTTCTGTATAATTCATCCTTTTAAAGAATTAGCAAAACATGATGAACCAAATACAATGTAAATCATCTCATTCAACAAAGCAAAATGCTCCAACTCAATAACAGATTGACTGCAACCAACATGATCTTTCTATCTACACAGGGCTCATATGGTATGAAAAAAAAAATTTAGAATGCTGTATTATGCACAGGCATGGTAAAATTTTCTGGTAAAATGTAGAAGCCTACTATTTTTTTTCTAAGTAATGAGGCTAAATTTGGACTGTTTTCAAGGAATACTTGCTATTTACAAAAAATTATTAATTTTAACCTCTCAACGCTGAAATTACACCATATCAAGGCAGGCATTATGTCAGTGAGCAATAACTTTGATGGTATTGGTCTCAGGCTAAAACAGAGCAAGGAAATTGTGACACTTCTTTTTGACACAATACAGTTTGGAACAGAGGAACTGTTCCAACAGAATGACCACTGCATTGAGTATCACAAGTCTTACTATGTCAAAAAAGTGAAGCTGCATCAAACTTATTTAATATCTTCTTCTCATATATTAAAAATATGTAAATACCAAAGCTATATCATAAATGTGAGCCAAACAAAAATGGGTCAATATTGATTTTAGGCCTTTCACGGAAATTGAAAATTCCGTTCCAAAGAATCACTAGAAGAACACTTTTAAAAACGTTTTACACGAATGATATTCTGCTCGCTAAGGCATTATTTTCGAGTTATTCAACTTTGAAGTTATAAGAACGTCGGATATACAAGGGAAGGAACGGACACGTAAATATGCTTTAATACGGTATTAATTTAGCGATGGGTGGGGTTAGGGTAGGTTATGTTAGGTTAGTTAAATAAACTAACCTAAAATAACATAAATCAACCTAAAATAGCTTACCTCAACTTACCCAAACCGAGACTGTTAGATTTCCGCCAAAAAGTGGGCGTGTCCCGCCAGAAAAGTGGGCGTCACCCAAAAATGCGGCGACTAAGCAACCGACCATATAATGTAATTCCTAGCTGAACGTAATTAGTGTTTTATCTCAAAAATAACGCATCAGCGAGCAGAATGTCATTCATGTAAAACGTTTTCAAATGTGATCCGGTAATGATTCTTTGGAACTGAATTTTTAATTTCCGTGAAAGGCCTAAAATCAATATTGACCCAAAAATGATTCATAAAATATTTATATCTGAAGCTTACATCCAAGTTCAACTAAAAAACTAGACCAGCCAGTGACTTGAAATATAACCCAAAAATATCCAGCACTCTGACACTGGTCAGTTTTGTAATGGATTATGCAGAGACATAGCTATCCTGTCATAAAAAAGAGTTGCTAAAATCCCATTAACAGCATATTTCAAAACCCTGAATTGAAACTTTTATATATGACTCTCCATTCTCTAATACTGCAATGTGGTCGAACAGTTTTAAACAGAATCTTCATTCAACAAGAGATAGGCAAAATGAATGAACACCACATTATTTTAACTTAAACCTAACATAAAATTTTTTATGCTCAATAAAAACTTGAAACAAATTATTTCATGAAAACTGCATCTCACTTTTAATGCATTCCCCAATGTCATATATTATAGCAACTTCAAATTTCATGCATTAAAACTTTTATTACACTATAATTCTCTCACTGAACAGTGAGTACACATTTAAACACATGCGGTATATACTTTCAAAAATAAATCAAACGCTATGAGTACACAATATCCAACTCGAATACTTTCAGATAAATATGAACCTAAAATATTGTTAAACATGGCTATCGCAAGATGCACCAATTAAGTAAAAAAACTTACAGTAACAAGTTGATCCAAACATTTCTGAAGCGCTGTTTTTCCGATATCTTTATGCAAATTTAAGAAAATATCGTTAAGACTGTACGGTCTATTCTGTTTCAGCATATACTCAAGGACCTTTGAACTTTCACCAGTTTTTTTACTCATCGTGAAGTAAAGAATATAAATATATAGGTCCTACAAACAATGATTGCAAATACTACTTTATATACGTATGTTTGAAAAAAGGTTTCAACAAAGTTTACATGCTCCGCGTTTTGAGCTCACTCGAACACATCCGTTTCAAACTTTCGCGCCCTGACAAGCGTGATGCAAGAGCATGATTACCTCTTCATATGCGCAAAAATAGTGCTATAGGTTAATGAGCAAATTGACGATTAAAAAGCGTATGAGCAGAACTTTTTCGATTAAACGGTGCTTAGGCCATAATGTGGTCAAATGGTTTTCTCAGCATTCTTCCAGATTTTTTGTTAGAAATGACAGGCTCGTTTTCATTATTTTACGATGAATGATTTCTCAATATTTATTCAGTGTACTAGCATTTCTTATTTCGTAGTGAGATGAATTATAACGCTTAGATTAAGCATACGCGCTTAAACGTATGGACTGATTTGTATTTACAATTCTTCTCAAATATTATGAATCAAAGTTTATCATATGTATTAAAATATTTCTCTTATTTTCATTTGTCGTCATCAGAAAATTGATATTATTTTACCAACATAAAACCTAATGCATCCTCAACAAGGCACCATCTTTAGGGCACGTAAAATTGAAATTAAAACTCCGAATCTAAACCTCAGATATTAATTATGAAATATTTGACTCTGAATTGATGCTTCCTAAACTTTCATAAATACACCTAGTGTATGAGGAACAAACCACACGCAAGACCCTATCAGTTACAGGTTGCATGGAGTAATTGAATTACAACTGCTGACTGGTGAACGTACTGACAGATAATTTTTAATCATAAAAAGTAATTTCTCTCACTCATTATTCATTCCCCTCGACCCGACTGGGGACAGCAGTTGCGTATCATGATATTAGCAAGCTTCGCGAGAGCGGGGCTTGATCAGGGAAAGAAAAAGTTGTAAATGTTTGGTAAAAACATTGTGAAATTGGTTTATGAGTGCAAATATACAATTCATTGTTCTGCTTCCGCGTTGTACCATGGTTTTATTTAAACTTACGTCACATTTTTTTGTCGTTTCTCATTCTCGAAACAAAACGTTTTTATCGGCATAGCTTACGTGGAAAATTTCACAAATTTACTGTGCGGTAATGCATGTTCTCTCTGGTGTTGAGGCATGTTTGTTCCTGTGCCTGTTGATGTGCATGAACGAAACGTTAGTTCCAAAATACTTTCTGTCATTATTCTACATAACATAATAACTGATCACAAGTCAGTTTAGATGCGAATGCGATTACCTTGGAGTATTGTTTAGCTTATGCGTATCCGAGCATTTGCACGAGAGTTGGCCTGTAACTTTCAATTTCAGTTTAACTTTAAACGCAGTGTATTTTCATCAACTCCCATACCATTGTATTTAAACCAGGGTTGCGGAGTCGGAGGAATAAATTTGCGACTCCGACTCCGACTCCGCCTTTTCAAGATTTTGCGACTCCGACTCCGACTCCACCTTTCCAGAATTTTGCGACTCCGACTCCGACTCCACCTTTCCAGAATTTTGCGACTCCGACTCCACCTTTCAAGAATTTTGCGACTCCGACTCCGACTCCGAATCCACCTTTCCAGAATTTTGCGACTCCGATTCCGACTCCACCTAATCACAATTTATAAGATGAATACTACTGTTTGGAAGTGTTGCAACCTGTACATATGGTTAGTGTGATCGTTATGGACGAACGACTTTTAAATTGGCAATAGAATGTTAAAAATCAAATTTTACTAATATATATCTACTAGTGTACACGATTTTTCAAAAATGACGGGATTCGATAGTTTCCTTCAAAAAAGTTTCAAGATATCGATGACAAACAAATAGATCCACCCTAATAGTACCCGCGATTAAAATATTCTTGTACTGGTGAAACTCGTATCACAGATACGGCCGTTAAGCATCCTTATGAACGTCACAGGCTCACACACCAACCAAGCAAGCAACAACTGTGTGTTATATTTCAAATTATTATTAGCAAAAAATTTTAAACAAATTTGCCATGCCTTTTTACCACGATAAGCTGCATTTTCCCAACAATAGATTCAATTTTTTTTGGCAAAATTTTTCCATAAAAAAAAGTGAGCATACGCCAGGTTTTTACATCATTTGAATGATCAAGCTGATTCCCATTGTAATAATACAGGGGAAATTACACACAAAAACGCAAATTTTTAATTAGATTGATGGAGAGACCTAGCGTTTCATTTTAAATCTATAGGATATTTTTTCGCAAAATGAATCAATTTCACGAATGATGAAATGCCCAAAACTCCTTAGTTTTGGAAAAATAAGGACTTGAAGAAACTTTGAAACCTAAAGTATGATACCACGTTCGCGCCAATATTAGCGCTAACTTTTTCACTTCAAATTAATCCAAGTCAAGTTCAATTTAATCCGTCAAGTTCAAATTAATCCACGTCAAGTTCAAATTAATCCAACTGTAAGTTGAGTTAAGAATTGACACGATCACTCGTTAATTAGAGCGTTTTTGCATTTAATATGCTTCTATTGGATGTGATGAGCAACACAATCGTTTTTCCTTTCAGCGAGAAATACATAAAACTTTCGCCTGTGTTACAAATAGCCTTACAATCTAAAGACAAGCTGTCGTAAAATGTGCTAGGTATCCAGCATCAGGAGGCAGAGTGTGATTCAGATCTTTGACCGACGTGAAAGATACCAGTCAAAGATAAATATAACCAGTTCACTTTGTGTTGTACTCCTCATTGAAGTTATTTTAAAATTCTACGTTAATGGTAGTATGCATTCATTCAAATATTTATGTTCAAAAGGTCATTTTATGTTACACATAGCAGTATCGGGGATTTATTTATTCGCATTTAGAGATTTACATGCATGAAATTTCATTTTATCACATGTATGAAATCACATACATGCGAATACTTGAGATTACTATTGGACGTTATGTAGATTTAATCTTTAAGAGAAATATACAAATGCGATTCACTGAGTACGTATGTACGATTCCGTTTGAATACAATTTATAGGAGTACATTAGGCCTACTACACTCATACATTCCTGCAATAGCAATAAAATTGGTGCCATCCCTTCAAATTAATAAGCCAAGGCAAATATATCATCTATGTCGATGAAAAAATTTTAACTTGTTTTTACGAAAATTGTTTGGATGAGCGAAAGAATGATTTCGTTGCTATATTTTTTTGGATTAGATATACATATCGTCCACTTATAATCTTTTGTAGTAGCATGTTTATATGATTTCACACATGTGAAAATTTTACGCATATAAATCTCTATTTGAGTGTAAATAATTCCTCGATACTTCTATATGTGTAACATATGTGTAACATAAAATTACCTTTTGAACGTAGATATTTGAATGAATACACACTGCCATACATGTAGAATTCCAAAACAACTCTAGTGAGTAGCATAATAAGAAGTTTTTATAATTGACTTGCATCTTTTACGCCGCTCAAAGATCTGAATCACACTCTGCCTCCTGATACTGGATACTTACCACATTTTACAACGGCTTGTCTTTAGATCGCTACACCGGACACCGGCGGAAATTATATGTATTCCTTGCTGAAATTAAAAACGATTGTTTTGCCCATTACATACAATAGAGGCATATTTAATACAAAAAACGCTCAAATTAACGAGTGATTACGTCATTTCTTAACTCAACTTAATGTTGGTTTCATTTGAATTTGACTTGGATTAAATTGATCTTGACTAGGATTAAATTGACCATGACTTAGATTAATTTAAAGCGTAAAGGTGAAGTCTTTATAGTTCCTACCCCACTAAAACAGGTTTTTGATATTTTTAAAATGAGAACTGCAAGCATTTTACGGTTAGGAAAAGTATCTGCAATTTCAAGCTATGAAGCATTAAATAATGTTTGCACTTTTTATTAATTTAATGAAATAGCGACTAAAGTTTATCATTGATGACTTAGTGTTAATTTCCTAACGAACATTAAAATTGCAATTTTTTTGCAATGGTAAAATGCTTGCAGGTTTTATCTTAAAAATGATGAAAAACTGCTTTATTGGAGTCGGAACTATCAAGACTAGCGTTAACATCGGCGCGCACGAGGTATCCTACTTTGAGTTTTAAAGTTTCTTTAAGTCCTTATAACTCGGAAACCAAGGAGTTTTGGCATTATATCATTCGTGAAAATCGATTTATTTTGAGTTTTTGTACCTATGATTGAAATTTGTCTGCATAAAAACACCCTATATAGCGTTGATTATTCGTATCAAATAAAATGCCTAGTGTCTCCTTAAACAAATAAATGAATAGATACATTTGGGTATTTCCTGTGCATAACTTCTATGTTATTACAATGTACTATTCAGCATTGAACAAAAAAAATTTGTAGATTGGTCTGTCCTTTTCACGCTCTGAAAGGATGCTTAATGATCGGATCTGTGATACGAGTTTCATCAGTGCGCAAGCACAATAATATTTTAATCGTGGCTACTATTAGGATGGATTAATTTATCCACATCTGGAAGATTAATATAACGACAATATCGAATCCCGTCATTTATCACGGGTCGTGTACATTATTATATATATATTACTGACAGGTGTCTTCTTAGCAGGCAAAGTAGGCAGTGCATACCCTGATAAGCATAGATAAGTATCAGCAGCTTAATCTATTCCTAAGTATGCTCCGATTCAACGAAATTACAATAGCTTATTCAATTACTATGCTCAAAGCCCACAAATTTATGATGTATCATACATACATGTAGATATGGTAGGCAGGATTTGCACACCACCTTTTCTTATGTATAATGTATTTCTTATGTATTATGTATTACCATTGTACCTACACTATGCAGGGTAACAATGCAGAATAGGTGGCATATTATTGCTCAACGTTATTTTACATCTTGGTTATCACTATTATAAAAGTAGCCACGTCCGTCCCCCTCTTGATTATGGTATCCACAATACGCAATCGGCTTATTTTTAGAACAGAAATTTTCTATGGAGCTTTCTCTGTTGAAATTCATCATGTCGCTTTGATATTTTTAATTGACAATACAAAAAGAAATGTTTTAAATTCGTATGACCAGTAACCTGGCTACCACTGGGTATAAGGCCATAGATTTTGAAACTTGAGTTATTGTTTTCGAAATTTTGATTTTCTTGAAAAGCTTCGAAGGGATAATAGACGACATTTCAGAATAAAATTCAGGCAAAAGAGGCCACCATGGATAGAAATGTATCCAACCGCAAGAGAGAAGCAGCAAGACTTCGACAGCAAGAAAGACGCCGGAGACCATCACGCGTTTTTAAGAAAAATATATGACTGCAGATGTCAATATTTCAGTTCAGGAGCTTTCAACAATACACTGATACGTGTATTGTTGGTTAGGTTCAATTAGGTTGTTTAGAATATCAGCAGTTGAGACTTAATTAAAAAAGTATAGGAAAGCCATAGAATAGCATGGGAAATCATGGGAAAGCCATGTTTAAGCTCAGTTGGTCCGATATCTAACCCTATAATTTTTTGACGGGCCGTGTGCACTAGTAATGGGTAAAAGTTGCTCTGCTTTCGTCGCAGGGGTTTGACGTTTTCGGAACGTTTTGCTTACGAACAAAAACCACTTTTAGCTTCTTTGTTCGTAATATGATACTATCTTTTATTCTCGTTAGACTTTTAACTTTGTATTCAACACTTTCTTATTTTTATAAACGGCCACGTTCTTTTCATTTTGTATTTGTGGCGAAATTTGGTCCGTTTTCAGCAAAAAAATTGTACTATCGCATAAATGCAACAATCATTGCAACAGAGATAGTCCATTGCTTTCAGTGACAATATGTGTGTGTGACTAAGTGAAGTATTTGCTAGTGTTGTGATATTATTTTCACTACAGCTCTCTTACATTGTATTTTATTTTTTCAAGTGTCCCAATACCGATTTTGATTACCTTACAACATTTCCAAAACTTTCTTAAGAAAAAGTAATTAATTATATAATGATGAGGAACAGACACTATTTCAGTTTTCAATTGTGAAAACATAATTATAAAAATTTCCATTCAAGCGTAGGCCTATTTGGAAACTGGGGAGTGATCAGAAGATAAAAGTTAAGCATGTTAATGAAATGGTAAAATACAATATAACACTAGAAGAACCAAGCAAAATTCAAGGAATAACTTTAGAAATGAGCAGAAATGTTCATTATTAACACATGTTAACTTGACTTAAAGACAAGGAAGTAAACAAAACAAAGAAATAAATTTTAAGTACATAAGTACTACATATAGCTGAAAAAAAACTTAGATTACAGTTATTAACATGAAAATAAGCTACTTGAGTTTTCATTATCAATAGCGATTACGTAACCTGAAAATTAGAAGCCTTTATGTCTCACACCATAGCTTCAGGTTTTGGCAAAGACCAGTCATTATCAATAGGTCACTACCTAAAGGCTAGAAATATTTATGATCAGAAAGTCATTATAAATCAATGCACCAAAGCAAAACCAAGAGAAAGACTAAAAATGATCTTTATAAGGAACCACTGGTATAGAATATAGACACATTAAGAGCGTACAGAGTTACCACTCTTTATGCGAGTACAATGAATTACATCAGCTGAGTTGTTTTGCAAGTGAATTGCAGCACATTAACTACTAGTTTCTAGATCCTATGTATTAATTGAAGTGGAAATGAAAGAAACAGAAACAAACAGAATGAATTTTCGATGCTTTCAATTACTAATTCCGACTTTTTCACTATAATATATGCATTATTGCTCCAGTACGAAAATTATACTTGGCACTCGTTGGTATCACATATATATGTATGCGAACCCACAATGACTTGAAATCAATGACCATTGACCGTATCAGGTGATAGGTATAAATGCGCTGTTTCGGACCTCGAATAAAATAATCAATAAACACATAGCGAATTTTTTAGCATTTCAGTAAAGTAGTTTAACTCGGCATTGTTTACTTTGGGTTTTAAACATTATAAATGTTTTCTTGCAAAAAATTAGAATCAAAGACACCAAAAATAGCTACTCCAACCTCGACTCCATCACATTCGAAAAAGCGACTCCGACTCCGACTCCACACACATTCGAAAAAGCGACTCCGACTCCACACACATTCAGAAAAGCGACTCCGACTCCGACTCCACCCTGAAACATGCGACTTCGACTCCCGACTCCGACTCCGACTCCGCAACCCTGATTTAAACACAATATCGATATACTGTTGTTAAGAAGCTCAGAAGTCAATGAGTGAAATCTTTTTCAAATAAGAAATAAGTGTGAAACCTCGAACATAGTACAAAATACGTCTCCTATTTGCTTAAATGATTTTTGCAGCTTGAACGTTTCCGTAGCTCGTTCAACTTCAAGCGTTTTTTTCATAATCTTTAGCTGTATAATATTATTGTTAGTGATGGGCCGAATATCCGAAAGTTTCCATCAATCAAAAATCCTTTACGTCGGGATTTTTCAACCATTTTTTTAAATTGGTCGTTGGCGGACATTTTTATTCAGATTAGCAAACATTTACATCAAGATTAACGGCCCGAACTTAAAAGCAAACTCACCCCCAAGTACTCATTCGTGTGTAGGAGGAGTTTGCCTCAAATTACTCTGTGAACTGCTAGCTGTGCATTCTGGACCACTCACCTCGAAAAAAACAGCTTTTTTCCAATAAAGATGGTACAAAAAGGTAGCACATCATTGGTTTTTACAATATCTTGAACTAAATACACTGAGATGATACACACACATGAGTATTGTAATACACATGTCATTGGTCGAAAATAAATTTTTGAGGGCAATGCATGTACTCCTAATATCGCTTAATCTACATTTGATGGTACATATAATTTTAATTATAAGAGACAACGCTATTTCATTGACGATGCATTTTCATTGTGGGGTGAAAATACTTCAACAGTTTATATGTACATGACATAAAGCGTTGAATTTCTTGACGCCAGGAAATTATATTAGAATTGCCTATTTTGGCAGATGTTCAAAAATGTCATTTCAAGGAAGCACGAAGAAAAACATGTATATAAGCATGAGAACCACGAAAATTACAAGTTTTTTATGTCTAATTAAAAAATTTCAACACAACGGTCATTAGTTGATATACATTTTATTTATATATAAATGGATGATCATACACCAAATTTATTGTTTTTTACGTGAGTGCTTTACAATAATAAAGAGATGACGAGTAAGGTAATGTTACAAGTTGAGAGTGAACAGGAAAAAAGACCGGTATCTCTAGTTATTGTCGACTCGTTATTGCTCAACATCAGCCACATTAAAGTGTCATTGTCGACCTGCAGTGGCTGTGATCAGTGAGTGTTTTGTCTCATAAGGCGTTCTTTCTCGATGTTTCAATTATTTTCTGCCATCTGTGTTGCTAAGTTATCTCCAACGTAGGGCATAATAACAAAACGAGTGTATTTTTTATTTACCTGTCGTTCAATCATTGGCAAGACTATAGTACTCATATTATCTATTGTAATTTATCTTACAACCAAGAACGTTTGTGCTGAGACTTTTATGCTAACCAATTATTTCATTGTATTCTGTGAGTCTAGTTTATTGAAACAGTACTGTTTCAATAATTTTCCCATTTCCCTACCACTAAAACTCTGTAGTAAATTCATGCATTCTCTCAGTAAGACAAACTGTTACCTACTCTAAAAATCTCCCGTCTGACCACTTTTTCTGATGCAAATGGTGTTGGGTCAGATCACACTCCGATAAAGCGATTGACGAAATTCTGTAGAGACTCGGTTTTCTTCAAATGTCAAATTGGAGTTAATTAGGGGTAAAAAGGTCGCTGTGTTAAAATAATTTCATCACTCACAACAGATTCCACAACANAGTACTTGTTTAAACCGATTCTAACATAAGAACACTCACATTATTTTAATACACAAATACATTCAAGGTGCTACAATAAAGATTTCAACATTTTTTATCTACCTGTCGTTCAATCACTGGCAAGACTATGGTACTCATATTATCTATTGTAATTTATCTTACAACCAAGAACGTTTGTGCTGAGACTTTTATGCTAACCAATTATTTCATTGTATTCTGTGAGTCAAGTTTATTGAAACATTGCTGTTTCAATAATTTTCCCATTTCCCTACCACTAAAACTCTGTAGGAAATTCATGCATTCTCTCAGTAAGACAAACTGTTACCTACTCTAAAAATATCCCGTCTGACCACTTTTTCTGATGCAAATGGTGTTGGGTCAGATCACACTCCGATAAAGTGATTGACGAAATTCTGTAGAGACTCGGTTTTCTTCAAATGTCAAATTGCAGTTAATTAGGGGTAAAAAGGTCGCTGTGTTAAAATAATTTCATCACTCACAACAGATTCCACAACATTTTGTAGAATCTGTCACAAAATGGCAACCAAAAGGGGATTTCAGTAATGAAGCACAACAGAGCTTAGTTTTTATCACATTTTATGTATCAACAGCTTTGTAAATGCGAGAGTTTTAAAATTAAATTCTGCTTCTTTAAAACGATAGCATTACATAAGGTAATATTCTACTTATTCGGTAATACCTAAAAGACTTATGAAACAACATATTTAAAAAACTTTACAACAAATTTTGGGAAAAGTACTCATGTTGCATTAAAACTTTTTTGTAACATTCTGGTTGGTATGCTAGAAACAATAAGATTTGTCATTTTTGGCAACGTACTATTAAATGGATCACACTTCAATATAACTACCAGAGATTATTACAAAACACTCCAAAAACATCGAGTAAGGGTTACAGTTCCACACGCAAAAACACACCCGAAACTAAAACCGAGTAAAATATATTAACATTAAAGTTAGATATAATCAGCTACAAAGACAACAAGTCTGTTCCACATCTTCCTGTGCCGCTGCTGCAGCCCAGCTATAGCTTTGCCTAGAACGCGTCGCAGGCGTTTGTCTTCCGCGGGCGAGCAGGTCACACAGCGGCCACCCCGCCGGAACACTCGCGGCAGATCTCCTGCGAATACAAATTGAACGTCACAGTATACTGCAAGGTGAGTGTAAACGAGTCTAGCCAATTTATATCGCGCATTCGTTGATTTATATCAAAAGGATTCATCTCCAAATTTAAGTTAAAAATTCTGAGAAAATAAATTGAGTCGTGCAAGCAATATTTAAAGAAAAAATTAAACGTATGCGGTATTTTTCCAATGACTTTTCGAAGCAAGGTTTTCGCAGAAGCTAACTTATTCTCAATTTTATTTTCGGAGACAGCTGATTTCGAGACTAACTGTTTCTTCGCTGGACTTTCAAAATTATGTGCACCATATTCAGCCCTGAGTTATTAGTTGAGTTTTATTTTCTCACGTTATGAAAGAATTCAAAACCTGCACTTCAGGGTGTTCATTTCTTGATGACGTCGAAGGCATGAGTAGACTATTGTTTCATAGCTTCCATACATCTAATAAAAATTTGTCTTTCTGTATGACTTTTAACATACTAAACTTTGCTTTTCGTTTCATAAGTGTTACTTCCAATAAGAATCATATTCCATGCATTTAAATACATTTAAATAATGATGAGACTTACGCATGAAGCCTCTTATATTCTTGCTGGGACAGGCTGCCGGTTTCTCAAAACATTGCACGAACTCCTGCACGGCCTCGGGGCTGGCGAGGAATTTATCGACGACTTCTTCGTTTAGTTGGGAAAGCAACGAAGACTCTTGCGGCTCCTGCTGCTGCTTCTTTTGACTTCTGCGTGGAGGTCTGTTCTGAGTTAACGGCTTGGTTTGTGTTCTGGTCTGCTCGGCGCGGATTGTTTGAATAGTTTGACTTTGCGATGTTGTCGATTGTCGTAAGGGGGTTCGCTGTTCCAAGGAATTTGGAGTGTCGTGAACACGCCGTGCTTGGTTAGCACTGTCCTGCAAGCCCTCGTTCAGTAATTCACCCGATTGTTGCAAATGAAGTTCCATCAATATTTTCGAGCGTTTCTTGTTGCTGAGGAACAGCTGCAGGGAATGTCAGCGACAGCAAGAAGAGACCAACGCAAGTCTTCCTGCAAAGTTCGTAATTATGATTTTAATCCCTAAACCTCACAGACAATATTCAATGCATATAATTTCCTCAAAGTTTGTCTTCTCCTATCAACGCTCAGTACTTTAATTAGTTGGTTATGTCTCAGCCCGTGTAGGCATATTTCTTGCTTATTTATACATTTTAAAATGCTCATTTATAAATTCTCAGAAATAATTTAAAGTTCAGCGTATAGCTCCAGTATTAGGTACGACTAGGTTTCAGAGCGGATGGAAAGAAAACCTTGCTTATCGTCTTTTACAGGAAATTACAGGAGGGCAAATAAAATGATTCAGTTAAATCTGCATCGACATAAAGGTTTTGAACACTCATACTACGAATTATAAAATAATAGTTCTAGAAGAAGTTTCAGAATTCAGCAGTGAAAAATTTTATTTTTTGCAAAAAACGTGAAGTTGCAAAATTACCGCAAATGCCAACATATGTGCTCACTGTTTTATAATCTGTATCTTGCCCCATATTTCACTAATAGGTGCACTTTTTTGCACTGTGAAAAGTTACAGTATGAATGCGAAATGGCCACCTGTAACTTCTAAACAACGTCGGCAATGTCGAATGGTAGACCGAACTGAGGACGTAAGTGATGATCACACATGAAGCATCAATTTTTCCCTGTGGCTCGTTGATTGTGGGTGGTTCCACCAACACAACCAATTTTCTTGATGTTCCCCTACTGACAGTCCAAAAATATCCAATCAGGACGCTGGAGTGGGTAATCAATGGCACCTTCACGACCTACCCATTGTTCAAGCAGAGTTTCTTCAAGGCACGCCCTTAGGCGCAATGATAGTGAGGCGGGGTTCAATCTTAATGCATATGTCCTGACTGCATCACCAGCCCGATCGCTCGATTTGACACCTCTAATTTTCTGTCTGGGGGAACATCAAGAATGGAGTATATCAACAAAAACAGCTACTTTCAATGAGCTGAATAAAAAAAAAATTATTGTGACATGTGCGATCATTGCGTTAAATGCACTAACTTCCATTATTCGGTCTACCATTCGACGCAATTGGCGTTGTTTAGAAGTTTACGGTGGTCATTTTCAACACCTATTGTAACCCTTTTATAACACAAAAAAGCGTACCTTTAAGGCAAGTTTGTCACAAAATCACGACAACGGTGAGTGCATTTCGTACACTCTTACGTACTTATTTATACTGTGGATGCATCTCTCTTGCGTATCGAATTTATGAAGAAAATAATTAGTAGAAATGCTTATTAGCTTTTTAGTCAGGGCAATTGAAATTTTGCATAATCGCAACAACATATTTGCAAAACATATGAATCAAGTTTAGTTATATAGTTCATCTCACTGCGAAAAAAGAAAAACACATTAATGGATGGCCATTCATTATCGAAATGTATTCTACATGTTGTTAAAATACAATACACGTTTAACGTACTCTAAAATTCAACATAAAATGGTCGAGGCTTCTATTACCCGTACTGAACATTAATATTCCTTGACCAAATTTTCATAATTTGTAATACGTGACATACGGTCGCTGTTCAACAACAAATAGTGCTTTCAAAACAGCTGCATTTCCCTTATCAATTTTCAGAGTATCTCGCCTTATTAATATCACCATGATTCCTTTCAATTATGTCACCACATGGGCTTTCATATTCCTTAGTTATAAAACCTCAGCACGATCAAAGAAAAAATTTGTCAACAATAATCTGACAATTTTGTATCTGTTTCCCTAATCATATGTTCGTGTTTACGTTCCTTAAACTTCAGTATTGACTGCTGAGTAACTCAGTCCTTCATGCTGGCGAGCTTACGGCCGACTTCAATCCGCTCTTCTCTTGATACAGAATCGCAGCTCTTAAAGTGTCATGAAAATTCCTCGTCATAAATAATCTTTCCATTCAATCTCCTTTCATTTTCCAACGTTTATATTCCTTATACGCAACATCACATAACTCTCCGTCACAATTTACTCAGAGTTGTTCAATTGCATACGCCTCCAATTTTGCCTTTATCTTTTGCACGCAACGTTCTTGCTAAATATCAAGGCTCATATTTCAGTTCCACGTTACTGATTCAACTCATACCTGCCACAATTAAGTCTAGTTTATTGAGCATCGCAGAAAAAAAATAAAAGCGTAACTTCTCTCATCAAACCCTCCACATGGACACAGCGAGGTTGTGGATACATCTGTCACAAACCTCCTATACAAACCTCTAAATGCGCCATACTGTAAGTTTGGTTCACTGGATGTAAGATTTAGGATAGGGTATTGGGTATTAATGAATAGGCTAATTAGAGGTATAACAGGTTGGCGTAAATTAGAAACTCGAAACTATAGTGTTTCAGGAGCGTGTGTGGGAGGAAAAAGCATAGGAAAAGGAATTAGTGAAAGAGAAATATTTGTAACTTTTTCAATCTCTGTAAGTATCTTCGCCTCACAGCCGAAAAAAGTATTTCAACTACTCTTTAAGAACTCAAAAATTAAATATCAATAAATTCGGGGACTTTCTGTTCCAGAGGCAACTTCAGATACATGCTTCAAATACACGTTACCACATTTGATCAGCACGTTAAGAATGATGACACGTTACCACATTTGATCAGCACGTTAAGAATGATGACACGTTACCACATTTGATCAGCAAGTTAAGAATGATGACACGTTACCACATTTGATCAGCACGTTAAGAATGATGACACGTTACCACATTTGATCAGCACGTTAAGAATGATGACACGTTACCACATTTGATCAGCACGTTAAGAATGATGACACGTTACCACATTTGATCAGCACGTTAAGAATGATGTTTGAAATAACTTGACTGCATTTTTTGGAGACGTTGCTAATGAGCTCTCTGCGCGAAGATTTCGAAAAATGGATCTAATCAACACAAAATTCATGAAAAATCTCTTCATCATGATCGTACTTTTAGTTTATGTTCCAAGTCACTCATTAACTTATTTTCAGAGGTGCAACAATCTATTAATAGCTCTCAGTTCCTTTTTTATGAGAGACATTTTAATATCTTCTTTTTCTCTACACTACTGCAGCTGTATGGAGTTGAAATGTTGAAAAAAAAAATTAGTGACATATGTTACGATATTTCCTTTGTAACAACTCCGCGTGAAGACTCATTGCTAGAAAAAGAATAAATAAAAATTTGAAATAGACCGCAGGTCATCGATATGCTCGTCATTGTCTCACCGTTGGAGAACAAATGTCTCGCACAGAGGGCATGTTCGTGTAACAAACGAATTACTTTCCGTGAGACAATTTTCACGTCATAGGTTTTGTTCATATTTTCCGTCAAAGAATTAGGCGAATTAGCAGCAACAAGAAGGATGGTTAAGCTCAACAATGCACCTTTCAATCAAATAGAAATGCTATTCACTGAACTTATACTGAAAAATACGAATCGCTTTCAATTTTCTCCTACTAGTTTAAGAACAAATCAATGCAGCATATTAAGAACTCACATGACGACGGTAGTGTAAATGAAAGTGGCAGGTTCTGTCGAGGCTCTACTTCTTTATATGCGCACGGCAAGCATGTTGTGTATGTGTGTGTGTGACATCATGGGTCAGATCGGGGCAACGTTTTTTTGTAACTTTTATACTCGACAAGACTCAAACATTCCTTCTCGGTGCCGCACATCAAGTGACTCATACAGAAAAACCCTCGACTAATTTACACACGAGATTCGCGTCTTGCAAAAAAACGCATAAAGTTGAATGAGTTTTTACCAAAAAAATAATATAAAAAACTTACATTTTTGAGTCCTACGCTGCAATGCTTGAAAACATTGCGTGCTGTGAACACAAGGCGTCAAATAACTTCCTCCCTTCACCTCACTGACCCAGTCGAGCCGAAGCTTCCTTCCGCCTCTGATTAGCGACAGCATGCAGCCTCAACGTTGCGTCACGACGACCGGTTTGTGGCGGGAGATGTTACTTTATTGCGAATATTTTTTACGTTCTTTGACATACTTTGCCATCTTACACAATTTATTTGCCACCAGGCGAGCACGAATGAGCGTTGAAGAGTGAACACGCATATCGCACAGCTTTAAATGTATAGAATTTGAGCGGGGCATTAGTGATCGCAGCAAAATTCATTTGCATAGAAAATTAAGGCAGTGAAAGAATAGCTTTAACACAAAAGCATTTTCTGAAGAGTTACATTATGTATAACAGAGCCCCCATATATTTTTGGAGGACTTGACCAGATGTAGCGATCTCACCTTTTGTCAGTATGATTGTCTCATTTATCTTCAGAATGGGACAAAATTTTCGTACGCTCGAATATTTTCACCTTTTTTCAACGTTAGATGTCTACTTCTGGTATGCTTACTAGACAACCATCCCCCACAGAGACCTGAATCATTCACCATCCCAATTTTCGTACAATTTCATTTTGCCTTGGAAAAGATGGTGGTGTATCTCACCTTGAAATATCTGAAAAAATTTTTATGCCCAGCGCACTCCATGTTCAGGAGCTAGCCACCATAGTTTCAAAGAATTGATTTGAAATTCAATTACTCTCGCAAAAAAGAAATTTATTTTTTTCTAATTAGTTCTTTCAAATGTTAAACAGTTATGTAAAACTGATTTAAAAATAAAAATGATAGCAAAGACAGCCGATTTAAAAATCATTTTAATTAGTGAACGTTTCGGCTACAAGCTCAAGCCATTATCAACACCTGTAAAAGATAATTGAAA